>CAUYUJ010005703.1:0-70000 GCA_963575745.1 Prorocentrum cordatum | reverse complement strand
CATGAAGCACGGTCGCTTGGCGATGTCGTGTTTTGGCAGCTTCAACAATGTCGTCGGGGAGGTTGTGCGTGCGTGCCGCCGCTGTGGCAAGGGCGGCGGCCTGACGGTTGAACTCCTCCGCGATGGGCCCGATGAGCCCAAGGTCGATGCCCAGGTCTCCCAGGTGGCTGGCGAATTTTTCGACGCGAAACATGTTGGGCTTGGCCATAACACATCGGTGGATCTTTTCCCAGAGCTCCGCGTGCGTGCCCTGCGGCGCTGGATGTCCGTCGATGATGCTTTGGAACCCATCGACCACCGCCTGGTAGTCCACGAAAACGTGCACGGGCCGTTCGGCACATGCCGTAAGGTGGACAATGGCGAGGGTCTCCGCAACCTGGGCGTTCTGCGTTAGGCCGTGAACGCGTGCACTGTAGTTCATGCGGTGGTCGATGCCATAGTAGACGCCGTAACCCGCTCGTGCTAGCAATGGGATGGCTTGGTTGGTGCACGCACCGTCCGTGGCAGCATAGACCCATGTCCAACCAGTGTCGTAGTCAAGGTAGGTGGTGTAGGTGTCCTGGGCTGAAGCCGCAGGATCACCCTCAGGGGGGGGCCGCGGGATGGGCTGTGGCAGCGGGTCCCTCGCGAGGTCGGCCTGCAGGTCGAGGAGGGCTGGGTCTTCGTCGAAGAGCCCGCAGTGTCTTGTGCGCGGCGGAAGACGGGCCCACTGGTCGTCACTGATGAGGGTGGTGAGAGGGAGTCTTTCTCGGGCCCAGCACTTACAGTCGCGGACAGTGTGCTCCTGAGTTTCCTCTTCCTCGTCACAGTAGCGGCACATGGGGCTGGGGTCTGCCGACGTGTTTGATCGGGATCGTCGATGTTGGGTGTGGTCCCCGCCCGACAGGTAGTTCAGGAGGAGCGCCAGCTGCCAGGCAGTGCATTTGGCTGCTCCTTTAGTTCGCGCGAGCCACGTGCTGGCGAAGAGGTCAAGGCCCTGTCTGACAGAGGCGAGGTAGCCAAGGTCGTGTCGCCGTGGCTTGATCCTCCGCAGAAATGCCCTGCGTTGTGAGGCCCGCAGCATGTGCAGGAAGGCGTTTTGGGGTAAATTCAGCCAGCTGATCGGGCAGCCCCAGTCGTCGTACATGATGCCAAATGTGGGCCAGGTCCATCGGAGCTGCTGGAGCGACTGGACGAGTCGTCCGACGGGTCCTCCACCAAACAGGGTCTGGACGTGGTGTTGGAGGTCTCTGGCGAGCCCGCAGAGTGTAACGTCGCGGTTAACCTGTCGCCGCAGGCACAGGAATGCTTCACGCTGCGTGATGGCGTCGATCTCAAGGGCGTGTCCCGGCACGCACACGGCCATGAGAGTCCAGAACTCGACCCACTTGTTCCCCTTGGGGCGGATAGCCGCCTCGAGGGCGTGGTTGTAGGCAGTTTTGGCTGGGCCTGATGGTGCTTGAATGTCGGTGCCCGTGGTGCAGACGCTGGCAGCCAGGGATCGGGCGTGCCGCGCCTTGATAAGCATCGGCGACGGGAGCTTGCCAATGCGCGGCAGGCGGATAGTCGCCCTCCGCACACGGGCGTCTGCGGTGGCCGTGAGGTTAAGCGCGGCTGGAGCCGGCGCTGCCTCGGCGTTGATGTAACTCCCGACGAGCTAGAAGGAATCGACCACTCGGAGGGGGCGATCCGCCAGTGTGAGCTGGGTGACGGCGGCGTGCAGCTCATCGGTGAGCGCCCACCCTGCCACTTTACCAGGGTGAATGCGTTGACCGGAGAATCGGTCAAACTTGGCGGTTTCGTCGAGAGATTTCTGCAGCTCAGAAGCGGTGTGGGTAGTGGAGTTGCTGTCGTCAACGAAGGTAGTGCTGAGTGATCGAGGAACGTATCGGTGCTGCCTCTTAGTCCACACGCACATGAGCAGCTTGATGTCATCTAGGGACCACGAGCTGCCCTGGAGGTGACCGTTTGTCCTGGCCAGGTCCCTGGAGTACGCTCCGTTCATGCGGATGTAGCGCTTGTGGTGTCTGTAGAAATTTCGGCGGACAGTAACGATGTCTTGTGGACACCCCGCGTGCAGCGCAAGGTTAAGACAGATGTCCGTGATGAGGTAGTCGAAGCACTTCTGTCGGTCAAGGGCAGCTCCAGCTAAGGGGAGGAGTAAAATCCTGGCGTGTTCGACGCGCAGGGCGAGAGAGGTGCTGACGTCCCCAATGGTGGCTTTGGGAACAGCGCCGAAGCTCGTGGCATGGGTCCATCCTTGCCGCCAGGTCGTGAGGCTACGGTAGGCCGGCGCTTCCCACGCATACATCCATACGGAAAGAACCGAGAGAAGTCGTTGGTCCGTCGGGAGTTCCCCTCGGCCTTTTCGGAGGCACGGGTTTGGCACGAGCAGGAGGGGCTCGGGGATGGTGCCAGTGCGTTGCATAGCACGTAAGACGCTGGCGAAGAGGCGAAGGATGTCGTCGGGTAACTCCTTAGCCTCCTTAGTTGTCCAGCCGCCAAGTCCCCCCGCGCGGCGCGGTGAACGGGTGCGAATGAAGTGGATGAGTTGGTCGTCGGTAAGGTGGAAGGGGGCTGCTGGTGATGGCGTAGGCAGCTCTTGTCGGTATTCGTCGTAGAAGTCCGCCCACGTCGGCATAGCTTCGGCGTCATGGCCCGCGCGAGCGCGGTACCTGCCCAAGATGGGCTCCCAGGTGTCGACCATGAGCTTAAGCATGTCTTTGGTGTTGGCAACAATAGCGTTGGCGGGGAGGGCGTCGGGAACCTGGGCAGGTGGTGGGCCACGAGTGTGGCCGTCGTCGTTGTCCGTGTCGAGCGAACTACCGTCGCTGGGGCTGAAGCCGCCGGCGTCGGTGTCGGCGTCACTATCGTCCGTGCTAGCTTGGTCAGGGTTGAAGGCGGTGGTGTCGCAGTGGAGCTGTGCATCGTCGGGAGTGGTAGGCGTGCGGAGATACGCCGTGGGCGAGCAGTCGGCAGCCCGTGCGTATATGGCCGCCTATCGCCCGCTTGGCTCGCGGACACCCTCAGCCCAGATCTTGATGCGTTCAGCTTTGGCTCGGTTTGCACGTCGCGCCAGCTCCGAGTCTAGGTTTTGGATCAGACGATCTAGGTGCTCTCCGCGTGGTGCTGGCACGTCGGGGGTCCAGGCGTCAGGAAAGGCCAGGAGGGCCGTGGGGCGCAGCTTGTGGCAGAGAAGGCGGGCCGCGGTCCACGTGCAGTCGATGCGTTGCGCCAGGTGCGGCGGGATAGCACGGCAGTCCATATGATGGTGCTGTCCGATGAAGCGAAGCTCGCAAAGTTGCCGATGGAGCTTGCGAAGGCGGTTCATGTGAATCGTGGAAGCTCCGTAGGTGGGAAAGGCGCGGGGGACGGCGGGTCGCTCCTCGAACGTGGGTGTGAGCCCGTGCATGGTAGGGGCCTTCTTTTTTGGGTGGTCTGGCGGTGGGGGCGGCAGGTCCCGCAGCCGGGTGAGATGGCACTCATGGCTGGCCTCGTTTGCCAGGGCGAACATGCGTTCCACATCGTCGCGTGTGTCAGCCTGCTCCATGCGGTCATGGTATCGCCCTGCGATGAGGGTCCCTAATGCCTGAAGTTCGTGGTCCTCATGAGCTCCGTCGTTTGGAGGGTAAGGCGTGGGGGCCAGAAGGCGTGGGGCCGTGTGATCGAGGCGGCTAAGGTCGAGTGTGACCTGCAGGCCAACATGGGACTTCGCTGGCAAGTCACGCAGATAGCAGAAGTCGGTGACAAGGGATCGCGCAGCTTGGTTGGCGATGATATAATCGATGCGCGAAGTGCGGGGGCACTTGGTGACGCGGTCCCAGTCAGGGATATTGCCATATGTGTGCATGGTGTGGTCTGGTGTGCCTTCAGCGACGTTAAACCATCCGTGCTGCATCATGTGCAGCAGGTGTGGATTGTCGTCGATGTTCGTGTTGGCGTCCATGCAAATGAAATACGGGGCTGAGCCGACCCTCGCGGCGGCGCAGTCAGCAAGCCGAAACAAATCGGTGCTGTCCCCTCCAGCGACCCCGTAGAGGCTCGCAATGTAGATCCCAGCGGGCCCGTGGTTGTTTCGTCGCCGCCTGCGGCGGTGCTGGGTGCAGAGCGGGAGGAAGGCCTCGTGCCATCGTTTCTTGGCCTTGAGGGTGGCGATACAGGTCGCAATGTCGTCGACGGTGGAGTCGACGATGGCGTCCTTAGAGAGGATGGCGACCCCACCCGAGGCGCCGGTGTTGCCCTCGACCGTGTGGTCCGTGCCACCGTGAGCAGCTTTGCGCTGAGCACGCGCCAGATCCAGGTCAGGTCCCAGACTGGCCTGGTATCCTCCGTGGTGTGGATTGGCGGCGTTGGTAGCGATGGCTTGCCTGGTAGGCTTGGCATGTCGGGTCTCCTGCAGTGCTATGACTGCGGCGTTGTGGTCGACACCTAGAGCGGTGATGGTTGGCCAGTTCGCTGGGAGACTCGTGATGTTGAGGCTGACGAGGTGGATGGAGCGACCTGGCCCATCTCCGTCGGTGGAGCTGGGGTTAGCACGCCCCGCGCGGTGGAGGGCAGCCTGGCCGTCACCCAGGTAGAAGGCTTGGCCACAGTAGGAGCTCATGGCGTCGCGGCAGATTGGCTTGGACGGGGCTGAAGCCGCCGTCGGGCCAAAAGTATAGGCAAGGCATGGTCGACGCTGCGCCGGGGGGGGTTCATAAACGTCGGCAAAACTGCCTCGAAAAATCCTCCTCACTCCTGTACCGTGGGGGACGGAGGGAGGAGAGGTGAGACGGCAGCAGGGGGAGAGGGAGGCGACTCCTCGATCCGTCCTGCCGAGCTCAAGAACAAAAGCAAACCAGCGGCGGCAGCTCGGCGCGGCAGCGGCGCAGCGCGCGCGCAAATACTGCGCACGCGACACCGCTGGTCCGTCCTGCGGCGGCGCGCCCGCCCCGTCAGTGCCGTGATGAGCAGCATCAGCTGGAACAGCTTGTTCGTGTGCACCCTCCGCGCTCGCCTCGGGCAGTGGGCCCTGTGGCTGCGGCGGCGCACGCCCTGCCAGCGCGTCAGCCACTAGCTGGGCGTGGCGAGCGGCGCGGTCGGTGGCCTGGCGCTGAGCCTCGTCCATGCCCGCTGCCGTGAGGCTCGCGTTGCGGACAGGGCTGACTCCACGCGGGGCCGCCGCTGCCGCGGCAGCGGCTGAGGTGGCGGGGCCGCCGCCGTGGCTCAGAGGGGGCAGCGGTGAGCCGCCGCCGAAGCCCGCCGCGAGGCCCTTGACGGAGTACTTGTGCTTGAAGGGGTCGAAGGTCGGCGCCTCGTCGAAGGGGACGACAACGCGGGTGGGCGGTGGCAGCTCCTGGTCCGTGGACGGCGTCGGCTCGAGGTCGACCTCGCCAGGTTCGATGGCGCTGGCACCGAAACGTGGCACCACCTCGGAGGCTTGGCCGTCAGCCTGAGTCTCGCGGGGCGGCGAGCTCGTGGAGCTCCCAGGGGGCTTGCGCGAGCTGTGGCGGCTGCAGGACCGGCTGCGCGGGACGCGCCCGCCCGTGTGGCGGTCACGTGGCGAGGCCACCTGGGCGTGGCGCGCGCAGAGTCCGCCCTGCTCGGGGAGCGGATCGGGCTGCGCGCAGGGTGGGGGCTGGGCGGGCGGGAGCCGCCTGCCGCCCGAGGCTGCAGCCTGGGTCAGGGTCGACGGCGTCGGGCCGGGGGCTGACGTGGTGGGCGCTACCCTCGCTGTGCCGCGGGGAGGCGCTGTGGTGCGCCTGGGTGTGCGTGAGGACGAGCGGGACGAGCGGCTGCCGCTCGCGCTCAGGGGGGGCAGGTTTTGCCTGGGCAGGGCGCAGCGCTGCGGCCACGTTTGGCGGGGGCGTGTGTTGGCGCGGTTGCCAGGCACGCACGTTCGCCTCGCGCCATCCTTCGGGGCGCCCTGTCCTGCCACGGCTTGGTGCAGCCCCCTGGGCTGAAGCCGCAGGGGGTGCCACTGCGGGCTGGTTGCTGGCGGTGCTGTCGTGGCGGCCTGGGTAATGGCCCCAGGCACGCGTGGACCCTGGCACGGGCGAGGTGGCCCGTGGGGGAGCCTGCCCGAGTGCACGCGGGTAGCCGACGACCGCTGGGTGCACCCTGGCGTGGGGGGCGTGGCCGTAGCTGGAGGCGGCTGCTCCTGCCGCCGCGGGCCTGGCACCAATGGGGCCACGGTGATAGGCGGCGCCCCCGCCGTACACCGCGCTGTCGCCTGTCGGGACGCGCGCGGGAGAGCGGTTGCGTGGCGTGCTCGGCTGACCTGCGTCGCGTTGGTCGCGCTGCTGGGTGCGCTGCTGGTGCTGTTGGTAGCGCTGCTGGTCGGCTCTCGAGAGCGGGCGGGTGTCGGGGAGGATGGGCGGCACGTCGGGCCGCCGCCAGCCCTGATAGACGTGCTCGAAGGCATGGTCTGGGTAAGTCTCCCCGACGGGTGAGTAGCGCCGTACATGCTCCACGAAGTCAATGTTCTGCGGCTCGGGGAGCACCGTGATGTTCACAGCCCGCTGGTGCGCTGGTCCATAGAGACAGAAGCTACCACGGTTGCTGCGGTCGTGGTTCAACTCGGCTTCGGTCGTGGCACGACTCACCATGGCGTCACAGAGGCGCATGTCGTAGTCGAGAGCTTGAGGCCCAGGGCCGCCCTCGGCATCCCAGTACAGTACCACATCTCGCCAGCGCGTGCGGGTAGTGTGGATGCGCTCGGCGATAGACTCGCAGACGGTCCTGACTGTGACACGATCCCTGTGCATGTTGGTGATGGCTAGGGAGTAAGGTCGGCGGACCGCTTTGTTGAAGATGAAGTCCTCCTTGAGGGCCTGGTGAGGGCCGAAGAGCACGTAGCCTTCCTTCCACAGCGGTTGGTCGGGAGACGGGTCTTCAGGCATCCCCGTTCCTGTGAACCCTGGTGGCCGCCTCGTGCCGTCGGGCAATCCCTGCTTGAGGACGCGACGCGGCCTCGGTGGTAGATACCATTGACCCTGGTATCCTGCTTGGCCTGGTTGCGGAGGCTCCCCCCCGGGGCCTGAAGGCGCTCGGGGGGGTTCCTTGAGGTCGTGCTGGGCTGGCGCGTTGCCGTATTGGCGGGCGAGGATGTGCGGAGGCATCCCTGTGGCACGGACGTCGAACAGGCTGTGCGGACGAGGCGGATGCGGGCATCTGCTGGAGAGGCAGCATGTGTCGGAGTCCCTGTTGTCGGTGCTGTACGCACACGTCCAGCTGTTGCAAGAGTAGTCCGTGGACCAGTCCATAGGTGCACGTAGTCCGCTGAGGGAGCAGTCCGGGCACGTTGGTTGGCCCGAGGTGCCGAGCTGCGTGTTGCGGCGGGCAGCACAATACTGACAGCATTGGAATCGGCACTGTAGGCAAGTCCAGCGTCCTGGTAGGGGCGGGAACGCTTGCTCGTCGGTGACTGCGTCGTCTGGGTGGGGTCGGGGTCGATCCCACAAGGGCCAGACGTCGGCGAACCAGGACTGGCCTGTAGTGCGGACCACCTCCGCGGGGAGGCGAGCGTCGTCAGCATGGCGCTCGATCCACTGGGGCCCCAGGTCCGCTGCGATCATGACCGTGCGCCAAGTGTCGTCCGCCTTGACGTGGACTTGGGTCGGTGCCCAGAGCCTGGTAGTGGTATCGCCATGGTCGTGGTGAAGGATGACCCAGCCATCGCGACCCGCAACCGCAGGGTCATAACGCGGTGGCCCACAACGGTCGCCCCCCACGGTAGGTAGGCGCCATCGTGATGCTCGCCCGGGTCAAGCCAGACCTCGACGCCAGGGGCGTTCACACGGGCCCGCACATCGCGGACGTGGAAGGCGAGGACGTGGTAGGCGGTCGGCTCCTCTTCCGTCTCGATGTGCTCCCACGTCTCGATGTCGCTGCTGTGAGAGGTGGAGTTTCCGCCGCTCTGCCGTGACGAACGCGAGGCGGATCGCCGTGAGCGGGCATGGCCTCGGGCGAGGGCGGCGGCCGCGCTGATGAGGGACGGCGTACGGCGGTCGTCGGCTCCCGATGTCGTCGATGAGCGGTCTGGACTGTGTCCCAGGGCGGCACCTGGCTGATAGGTGTGCGATGGGCCAGACGCGGCCCCAGGGCTGGAGCCGCTGGGGCGCGGCGCTCGTACGTCGGACTGCCCCCGCACGGGAACGGCCTGCAAGCCAGTGTACACCAGGTCGATCAGTGGCTGCGGGTCCAGCTGGAGCTTGCGAAGCGAGGCGCGCGGACGGGGCTGGTTGGGGTCGGCCCTGGTGGCTGCTTCGGTGTCGTAGTGCTGTGTAGCCCATGCTCGCGCTGCCTCTGGCGAGTATAGTGCCTGCGGCGGTGGCCACGCTGCCGCGGTGTCCAGCCGGCGCCAGGTGTTTGCTTCCTGGTCGCGGGCTTCAGCCGCCTCGCGGAGGTCTGGGTGATCGAAGCCGGCAATGTGGAGGGCGTGCGCACAGTCGCCCATGCCATAGGTGTGTGGGAGGGCACGGCACCTGGAGGCAGCTTCGGTGGGGGCACACCAGTCCATGCGGATGAGGAGGCCCAGGACCCGTGGGTAGATGAGGCGCGCTCCGTGAGCCTCCCCTTTCACGAAGTTGTGCCAGTTCTCACCGCGCGGCGGTTTGGTAGCCTCGCACATCCAGAGCGCGATGGGTCCCCAGGCGAGGGTGTCGTCTTCGAGGCTGCAGGGCGGGTGAGGCGGCACCGCGTACCACGCGGCCAGCGACGGGTGCACACTCACGTACGTGCGGCCGACATTTGTGGCGGTTCGACCCTTCGCTTCACGGCGGGGGCCCGGCAGGAGGTGACCTCCGTTGAAAGCGAGACGAGCCGCCAGGTCGCCGCGGGTCCCGTGCCAGAAGACCGTGGGCGTGTCAGTGGTGGGTTCACGGAGGTCCCACGTGAGGTAGGGGAAGATCGTCTCGCCTGAGTTCCCACCCGAGTCTTCCAGCACCCAAGTGAGTCGGTTCGGGGGCCTCTGCATGATGTCAGTCCACGGCGCCAACGCTTGGAGCGTTGGGTCATGGGTGAATCGAGGATGGTCGTAGAGTCGCAGGGCGTCTTTGATGTCCTCTGTAGTCACGCCACTGTTACCAAGCGCAAAGCCGTTCTGGTACAGGGAGGTGAGGATGCTCGTCGGCGGCACGGGGACCGCTGGGTCGCGCTGGATGGTGCTGCGTAAGTTGCGCGTCGGTGGCCTGAGGGCTGGGTGGGGCGTACCAGGGCCTGGAGGCGCCTGGGGCCTGGCGGGTGATGCGTAGCGTGCTCGCCGTCGTGGTGGTTGGGTGTCCATGTCGGAAGAGGAACCACGGGCATCTGCATGTCGGAAGATGGACCACGGGCTGTCGAGGGTGCGCTCACGTGTTTCACTTGCCTCGGCGTCGGTGGCCTGAGCTGTGGCGTCTTCGTGAGTCGGCGGGTTGCCAGAGGCCGCGCCGCTTGTGGGGCCGTCTCGCGGGGACGGGCTGGTCGACCGTGGTGTGACAGACGAGGCTCGCGATACCGCGGCAGTGACTTCAACAATGGCGGCGGTGGTGGCGGTGGTGACATCGGCGACTGCGGCGGCAACTGCAGCAGCATAGTGTTCCTGTAGCAGCGGGTGTCGAAGAGAGTGCACGTGCTGGCTCTCGGGGTCGTCGGGATGCGTGCGCGGCATTGTGTGTGTGGCCTCATCGCGCGGCCTCCTGATCGGTTGGCAACAGCGGAGGCACCACTGGGCCGTGGGTGAGTCCAGGGCGCGCGCACAGATGCGGGCTCCTACGTGTCCGACGGCTCCTTGAGCGAGAAGTTTGGCGCCGACCAGGAGAAGACCGCAAACCACTCCGCCTGTGGCAATAGCTCCGAGTTTGCCGCTGGCCCATTTCAGGGCACCCCAGAGGCCAGACCCGACTGCGCTGGCTCCGCCCGAGACGATGTCTCTGAGTTTGGCACTGGTCCACTTGAGAATACCCCACAAGGCGGGCGCGGCGTCGTATGCCGTTGTGCGTCGGGGCGTAGTGGACACGGATGGGCCTGGTGCCGCAGCTTCACGGCGTCGTCGCTGCCGGTAGCTGGGGTCTCGGCTCGGTGTCGGCAGGTACCCGTCGATCTGGTCCTTGTACGGCATGGCTACCACGATGGCATACGTGGCCACGAAGAGGCAGATGAGACAGCCGCAGCGTCGGGAGGCCGCTGCGCTGTGCGGGGCCTCGTAGGAGCCGCTGGCGTCGGGGCTCGCGTCCTCGATGGGGTCATTGTCGATGCCAGCCTGCCAGTGGTCGACGGCGCTGGAGTTGGAGTCAGTCGCGTTAGCTCGGCAGACAAGGGTGCGGGGCGGGGTCCTGCCACCTGAGGTCTGAAGACGCCCAGATCCAGCCAATGCTGCAGCGGGGCTGAAGCCGCCACTGCGCGGGCTGGTGAGAGCTGGCAGTGCAGTGGAATGGCTTGTCTCGTCGGCGGCGGTGGCGCCTTCGGCGTCGCTGAGCTGTGCGCTGGGGTCGGCCTGGGCCGAGTTGATGGGCGCACTGCTGTGCGACAGGGGGCGCCCTGTGTAGGGTTCGCTGTCACGGTCGCGCTGGGCCGTGTCACCTGGCGGTGTCGTGCCGTCGAGGTCCTGGGTTTCCGTGTCGTGGATGGAGTCGTTCTGGCTATCGTCCGACACGTGGGGCGAGTCCAGGGATATGTTGCTGATATCGCTGGCAGCGGTGTGCTGGAGCAGAAGCGGTTCGGCGTCGGCCGCGGGCTGGTCACACGTGGCGTTCTGGGCGAGGGGCCAGCTGGCGGTGGTAGGTTTAGCGGTTCCATCGGTGCCGCGGCGAGCTCCGCCTCGACAAGCGGCTGCAGGTCTGGCGGGTGGTGCAGGATCGCATCCGCGAGATACGCCAGGGCGTCTTGGTCGGGCGGAGGGAGGCCTCTTGGCAGCAAGGCGTGGGCCCGTGAGAGGTATGGCGGCAGTGGTGCCGCGAAAGCCTCAGGGCCGACGAGCTGGGCACGAGCGCCCTGGTATTCCAGAAGGAGGCCAAAATAGCGGGTGGGGTACTCGTGGCTGCCCTGGATACGAGTGAGGTTGCGGTTGGTGCGCTGTCTGTCGGGGCCCGCTCTGTGCCAGATATCCTCGCACATGTCGAACGCGGTGCGGTGGCGCAGGGCGTCGTTTTTCTCCGCGGAGTCCTCCTGGAAAAAATGGTCGTACTGTGGCAGATGGAGCGTCGCCAGGACGCGCGGGACGCAGTCCTCGAGCCATGCCCAGTACACGTCCTGATGGTCCTCACCTGGTGCCCACGCCGCGGCGCACGGTATGAGCCGTGCTCGGATGTTCATCAGGTGCCAGAAAGCGGGGTCCTCCTCGGGTTCACCCCTGGCGCACAGAGGGTTAGTGGGACTCATGGGGCTGAAGCGGGGCACGGCATCGGGGCTGAAGCCGCCACTGCGTGCCTGGGCCTTGCCAGCGGCCCTGTCGAGGATATGCTGCACGACGGTCGAGGACAAGCTGAGAACAGGGTACCATCGAGGATATGCTGTACGACAGTCGACCGCAAGCGTCATGTTGAGTGATGGTAGCCCTCGTAGCTGAACTTGCATGCGGTGCGAGGCGTGGCCGGAGGACGCAGGGGTCATCTCAGCTGCGGCAACATCGGTGGTCGACTGCGATGCATGTGTCGTAGTTGACGAGGGCGTGCTCGTAGGAGACATGCTGGTACTCGTCGTAGACGTCGTAGTAGCCGTCGAAGTCCCAGGGGGGCAGCGCGTGGGGCGGGGCCCCTGGTGCTGCTCAGGCCAGGCGCTCGCGGGGGCGCCCAGCGGCCCGGTGCCGCACGGACCAGCGGCGGCGGTGCTGTTCACGATCGGGTCCAAAATGGCGCTGTGATCGTATTTGTAGATGCTGTCATCGTAAAGGTAGAAGAGCGTCCCACGCTCCGCATGTCGCAGGAAAGCCTCTCCTCCGTGCTGGGGCGCACCGCCTGAAGACGGGTGTGCTCCAGCCAGCGAGGGGAGGGCCAGGCCGCAGGCAAGGCGCCACATGATGGCGAGGCCTGGCGGGCGGCGCGAGCGATGAGCCGAAAGCTGCGTGGCAGCACACGTCCTCAAATACCCCTGAATGCTCATGTACATTGCTACAATCACGCCCCCTGCAAGACTACGGGTGTCCCTACACCAGATAGCTTGCGCGTGCTGCTGCCAAAACAGACATGAGGTAACAAGAAAGAGATACGACGCGAAGAGGGGAGCGATGCCTCTGAAGGCGCTTCCTCGGAGGGCTGAGGCGGGCTCTCTGAGGCACCTTCAATAGGGTTCCTGGGTGGCCCGACCCTTGTCCTTGCCTTTGTCGGCCCCTGGGGGCCCCGTCCCTGGGGTGGCCTGGCCTGGCTGGTCGGTCAAACTGCAGGCTGCCGCGGGCTCGGCGGCCGCTGCGGCTTCCTCCTTCTTAGTTTCCAGAGTGGCCGCTTGTGGCAGGTGGATGGTGCCTCCCGTGAGGTGCCCGAGGAGGGTCTGGATGTCGCCGCGCAGTGCAGCGGCGTCGGCGGTTGCCGTCTGTTGCTGGGTGACGACGGTGGCAAGCCCCCGTTCCAGCCCTGAACGTGCTCCGTGAGTGTGGCCTGGGAGGAGAGAACGCCCGCAAGCTGCACCTGCATGTTATCCACCGTGTTGGCTAGCAGCTCGTGCTGCTGTTCCATGTGCTGGATGCGGGTCGTGGCAGCATCGGGCGGTTTAGAGGCCGATGCGAAGCGCTCGCCGAAGGTGTTGAGTTCGTGGGAGGCCACGCTGTATTCATCACCTGATGAGAGGATCTCGACGTCGACGACGTCACCTGGTACTTCGGCGGCTGTGGCAGCGTCGCCTTCGGTGTGGCCCCCACCTTCTGCCGCCGCCGTGCCAAGCCAGGGGTCGTGGCCACCTGGTCCTGGGGCGGCCGTCGGTTCAGCGGCTCCGTCCGTGCCGTGCGGGGGCGCAGAGGAGCTGCGGCCTGGGGCGCAGGGTGGCCTTGCGTGCGGCGTGGCGTCACGTTTCCCGCTGGAGGAGCGGTGGCGCTTGGCTGAAGGCTCCTCCTTGGGGGTCAGGAGCGGTGCGACGCCCTTGCCTTTGGGCGTGGCAGTCATGAGGTCGTGGAGGTAGGGGCTCTGGGCCGCTTTGGTGAGGAGTGTGCCGGTGGCGGGGCTAAAGCCGCCACCACCGGCTGGCGGCGTCACAGGCTCTGTGATGGTGGTAGGCGTGACGATGGTAACGTTGTCCCGCTTCGGCGCCACCTCAGCCAGCGGGGCCTCGGTGATGCTCCACGGGATGGGGCACCCCGCGACCTGCACCGTATAGGTGAGTGGGGGCCGATGAGCGCGCACTAAGGCAAACTGGGCCGCAGTGGCTGGGTCCCAGGCGGTGTGGTAGACCTCACAGTCCCATTTAACGGACGGGCCCGTGAGAGTCTTGGCGAGCTGGGTCAGCGTGGCGTGGCGTGCCGCAATGCCAGTGATGCGGTAGCGCGTCTTGGCGAGGGTAGCCTCGCAGCCGCGGATGCTGACAGCAGCGGCCTTGGCGACGTCGGACCCCCGCGGAACACGGATCCCCAGCAGGCCTGACTTGCCGTGCCTGACGACTCCCAGGGCCTTGAACTCCACCGACTTCTGGAACGCGTCTGCCATCGTGATGGGCTGGTCCTCAGGGAACCAAACGGTCTGATACTTGTCGGCGGTGGGCTCGTCTGCACCTACGTTGCTGAGGTCGTAGGTGGCACCGAGTTGCCCTGATCCCGCCAGGACCTTGTCGACCGCTTGGAGACTGACGCCGAAGGTGGCAGCCAGGGACCTCTTTCCGACGCCCGATCCAAACCTGCCTAGGCTTTTGCAGGGTTCGAGGATGGTGACGGCTTTAAAGTTGCCGTGGAAGAGGGCCTTGAAGGTGTCCTGGAGCTGGCTATCGAGCTCCTGGCGGCGAGCGTCTTTCTTGGACTCCTTGTGCTTTTGGCGCGCCTTGTCCTGTGGAGCGGAGTCGCCTCGAAAAGGGCCCTTGGCGCGTGGACCACCGTTCACGGGGGCACCTCCCGAGAACTGGTCCTCGAAGGCCTGGTGCATGGAGGGGACTGCGGCAATGGCCTCGGTCTCGTGTATGGTCGCCCGAATCCAGCAGACGTGGTCGGCAGGGTCGATGGTGGCGACGGCTACCTTTTCCGTGCAGGCGACCTCCTTGGTGCCCAGCTGGTACACGGTCACGGGGACGTGCGTGTGGACCACTTTGGGCGCCTTGGGGTGGCGCTTCAGGACGGGGACGGCGAGCTCGGTACCGACGTAGTTGTCGTTTTTCGGGCCCATGACAGCAATCGCGAGCTGACCCGTGGCTCGCTTGCCCTGCTCGAGGTGGTGCTGCAGCAGCCGTTCACCACTCTCGTAGTCGTGGAGGCTGATGCTGGGCTTGTACGTCTTGCCGTCGTCAGGCGAGGTGGGTTCGGCAAGGACAGGGACCTTCCAAAAGGCAGGGTCCAAGGCGATGAATTGGGTGTCCGCAGCCTGAAGACGTGCGGAGCCCGCTGGTGGATGCGATGTGTCACCGCCAGTGCGCTTAGGCTTGCTGCGCTGGTGGTGATCGAGCGTGTAGCTAATCTGGTTGGCGGCGCACATGCGGATAAGGGCGCTGCCAAGCTTCTTCGTGTTGGACTTGTGCATGTCGTACATTGCCTGGAGCTCGTCCGCGTTCAGTTCGGCTAGCCCGTTGTAGGCGGCCGTGGGGCGGTCAGACCCCGCTTGCCTGAACGCTGCGATGCAGTCCTGCTTGCGTTGAAGGAGGGACCCTTCAGCAGCAGGGCGCGTGGGACGGGAGCTCGGAGGCTGCTTTGAAGAGCGACGGCGCTCCGGCTTCTTGGGGGCCATTGCTGCGGGCACTCTGGTGCGGAGAGGTGACGCGAATCAGTAGGGTCCTGCTGGGGCCCCTCCGGTCTCGCGAGGCCTGGGAGTCTGACTCCGAGGCGGGGCGCTTCGCGTCGCGGCTGCGGTCTGAGTGCAGGGCACTCTCGAGCCGAGACTGCAGAGAGAGAGAGAGAGAGAGGCAGGGAAAGAGAGGCAGAGACAGAGAGAGGGCAGAAAGAGAGAGAGAGAGAGAGAGACAGAGAGAGCAGAGAGAGAGAGAGAGAGGCAGCTCAGTCACACTTAAATCCAGATTCGTCCTCACCGAGTCCCACCACCAAGGGAGCGCCAGCAAGGAGATGCACATATGGGGATCCCCACGCAGTGAATAATTCAGCCTCCTCCTCTTCCTCTTCCACTTGCGCACGCTCGGGGTTGAGCGAGCATGGCTGGCCCAGCGTTTGCGCGAGATTAGTTCTTCAAGCTGGCCCAGGCGTCGTAGGCGCATCGTTTCTCAATCATCGCCGTGGCTGTGCTTGCCCACGGTCACTCCCTGCGAGCAGCCGAGCCATCCAGAAACGTATCCTGGCGACGGACCCACGGCAGGTGGGACGAAGGCGGGGGAGCTCCTTATGAGGCCATGAGGCGCGTGAGGGTATGCCGACATGGGCGGGGGCACGTGAGGACACCGCCGCCAAAGCTTTCGGTGGAGCTCCGTGTGCGGCCACGAAACGCTGCACTGGGTGGCGCAGGACGCATGCGATTACAGCCACTGGTGCTTTCGGTGGAGCTTCCTAAAGGGCCACCCAGCTCCGTACTGGGCGGCGCGGGACGCATGCGATCGCAGCCCCTGGGGCCTCCGGTGGAGCTCCCTATGGGGCCACGAAGCGCTGGGCGGCGCGGGATGCATGCGATCACAGCCACTGGGGCCTTCGGTGGAGTTCCGTATGGGGCCACGGCGCGCCGTACTGGGCGGCGCGGGGCGCATGTGAACGCAGTCATTGGGGCCTTCGGTGGAGCTCCATACTGGGCCACGCAGCGCCGTACTGGGCGGCTCGGGACGCATGTGATCACAGCCATTGGGGCCTCTGGTGGAGCTCCCTATGCGGCCACGAAGCCCCGTACTAGGTGGCGCGGAGCGCATGCGATCACAGCCACAGGGGACCACGGTGGAGCTCCCCATGGGGCCGCGAAGCGATGTATTGGGTGGCGGGGGCGCATATGATCACAGCAACCGGGGCTTTCGGTGGGGCTCCGTATGGGGCCACGAAGCGCCGTATTGGGTGGCGGGAGACGCATGTGATTACAGCCATTGGGTCACTCGGTGGAGCTCCCTAAGGGGCGACGACACGCCGTACTGGGTGGGCGGGGCGCATGTGATCACAGCCACTGGGGCCTTTCGGTGGGGCTCCCTCCGGGGCAGCGAAATGCAATACTGGGTGGCGGGGGTGCATGTGATCACAACCATTAAAACCTTCGGTAAAACTCCTTATGAAACCACGAAGCGCCGTACCGGGTGCCCCCCTATGAGGCCACGGTATGCATTATTGAGTGGCGGGGCTCGCATGTGATCACAGTCATTAGAGCCGATTGTGGAGCTCCCCACGGGGCCACGACGCGCCGTACTGGGTGGCGGGTTGAAGATCCGTATAAGGGCACCGAACCGCTGTACTGTGTGGCGGGAGACGATTGTGATCACAGCCATTAGGTCCTTCGGTGGATTTCCCTATTGAGCCACGGAGCGCCGTACTGGGTGGCGGGGCGGGCCATGTGATCACAACCACGGGGCCTTCTGTGGGCCCCTTATGGGAGCACGAAGTGCCGTACTGGGTGGCGCGGGGCGCATGTGATAACAGCCATTGGGGCTTTTGGTGAACCTCCTTGTGGGGCCACGATGCGCAGTGTTGGGTGGCGGGGGCATTCGGTGGAGCCCCCCATGAGGCCACGACCTGTCGCACTGGGTGTCGGGGACGCATGTGATCACAGCCACTTGTGCCTTCGTTGGGCTCTCTATGGGGCCACGAAACGCCGTACTGGGTGGCAGGGGGACGCAAATGGTCACATCCACTGTGGCCTTCGATGGAGCTCCCTATGAGGCCACGAAGCGCCGTACTGGGTGGCGCGGGAACGCATGTGATCATTGCCACTCGGGCCTTCGGTGGAGCTCCCTGTAGGGCCACGAAGCGCCGTACTGGGTGGCAGGGGGCGCATGTGATCACAGCCACTGGGGCCTTCGGTGGGGCCCCCTTATGGGGCCACGCAGCGCCGTACTGGGTGGCGCGGGACGAATGTGATCACAGCCAATGGGGCCTTCGGTGGGGCTCCGTATTGAGCCACGGCGCGCAGTGCTGGGTGGCGGGGGCCTCCAGTGGAGGGCAACGAAACGCCGTACTGGGTTTCGGGGGACGCATGTGATCACAGCCACCGGGGTCTTCGGTGGGGCTCCCTATGGGGGCACGACGCGCCGCATCGGGTGGTGAGGGACGCATGCGAATGCCGCCGGTGTGGCCTTCGGTGGAATCATGTATTGGGCGAGGGAAACGCATGCGAACGCCGCCACCCGGGCCTTCGGTGGAGCTCTCTGTGGGGCCACGAAGCGTTGTATTTGGCGGGGGAAAGCATGCGAACGCCGCCACGTGGGCCGTCGGTGGAGTTCCCCGTGGGGCCACGACACCTTTTCCTCGGCGGGGGAGACGCATGCGAACGCCGCCACGTGGGTCTTCGGTGGAGCTCCCCATGGAGCCATGAACTGCCGTACTTGGCGGGTTAAACGCATGCGAACACCGCCACTGGTACTTTAGGTTGAGTTCCCCATGGGGCCAGAAGCGTGCGAGGGGTGTGCCAAAATAGTATGGGACTGCATGCGAAAGGTGCCGCTGGGGCTTTCGGTGGAGCTCCCTACGGGAACACGGACCGTGTGAGTGGTGTGCCGAAATTTGTGGAGGGGACGCATGCGAACGGTACCGTTGGGGCCGTCGGTGGATCTCCTCGTGGGGCCACGAACCATGTGAAGGGGTGTGCCGAAATGTGCGGGGGGGACGCATGCGAACGGTGCCACTAGGCCCTTCGGTGGACCTCCCTACGGGGCCACGAATCGTGTGAGGGGATGGAGGCGAGGGAGGAGGAGGAGGAGAGGAGGAGGAGGAGGAGGAGAACGCGGGGCGGTTTCTCTTCAAAACGAGGACCCAACACCACAGGATGGCTGGGAACAAAAGCGTCGTCGATCTTCGTCAGAGGAGGGCCAGTCGAGACAACGGCGGTTGGTCCGCCCTGCGGCGGGCCCACTTCCGCTCAAAATCCGCCCCCCGACCTCTCCCGGGGTCCATCCTGCCCTGTTCTTGAGGCGAATCCAGGCCCCAACATCAGGGAAAAGTGAGACTCGAGTTCGTCAGAATTCGGGTTGTGAACATGCTTCTTGGCGAGCCCGTCCTGAGTTTGGAAGCCTGGTGTTCGTAGGAGTGTTTGCAGCGGTAGTTCGCGTCAGATTTCAGACTAGGTCTCGTCGTTTTCCGGATGGCCCCGTCAGGCCAACCCGAGCCCCCCCACCCCGAACCCGAGTCTTACTACGTCTCCCTGACTCGAGCCCGAGGGATCTCGAGGGCCGCCGTTGTCTCGACTGGCCCTCCTCCGACTGTTTTCGGGCACCGGCTCGAGTCTCAAGCGGCAGTTCGGGACGATTCTGGCATCCCCTGAACGCTCGTGACGAGGCACGGCTGCTTGGAACCATCCCGGGTCCGACAATGTGCCGCAAAGCTTAGACGGGATCGTGGGCGAAAATCATACGCGTATCCACGCCCTCGCGGGCAGGGCCCTTAGGCCGCGACCCCGCGGATACGCGGCCTTTCTTCTTCGCGAATGCCACGCGCGGAAGGGGGCGAGGAAGAGGAGGAAGAGGAGCCAGAGGAAGAGGAGGAGGAGGAGGTGGAGGAGGAGGAGGAGGAGGAGGAGGAGGAGGTCCGTAGCCATTTGTAGCTCAAGTGTGTTGGTCGGGGGGCCCAGGAAGTCCTCTCTCACCGCTTGGAGCGGCACTGCTGTAATGCAAACGTTCACCTCTCGTTGCAGTCCAGTTCTGTTCATTGCAATTGCAGGGGAGCCGCATTTGATGCTATTTGATGTCTTTTGCAAGATGATGCGTTCTGTTTGTTGTTTTGTGTTGCTCTCTCTCTCTCTCTCTTTCTCTCTCTCTCGGGCCTAGTGGAAGTGCATCCACAAGGACTGACTAGCCAAACTGGCTCGTGATTCGCGTCGGAGCAAAGTATTGGCCAATGGGTCGGCCAAGAAGCTGATCCAACTCGACGCGGCGTTTCGCATCATGAGGCACATCACCAACAATAATACTGTTACCTTCTTGGAGAAGATCGTGGGGGGAAGCCGCTGACAACCTTGCTGGAGGCTTTGCTTCTCCAAGTGCATCCACGGCTGAGGATCCAGACAAGGCTAGGGAAGATGAGATGTACGATGGTGATGGCATGGACAGCAGTACGAATTGCGATGATTGCGTCCCACGGTCGTTGGCTGGCAAAGACGATGACCAGGAAAGCATCTTGGTGGACATGCGGGCGGATCTCATAAGCACGCCGCTTGATAAGCTAAGTGCAGTGCCGTCAAGCAGGAGTTGGCCAACAGTCGCACGGTCGAGCAACGCCGGTGTTCAAGGAGGGCGTGGGGAAGCTCCAGCAGCAAATGGAGTGCCTGAGTACAGTACCAATGCATTCGCGAGTGCCCACGTGCGCAGCCCCATTCTGCAGGAGAAGCGGAAGGAGGAGAGGGTCAACAGCGGCAGCCCCGGAATCACGAGGAGCGTGGAACGCTTTGACGTATTCTTGGCGTGAGGGCAGCAAGTCCCTCTCCGCACCAACTGCTGTGGCAGCCGGCAGGGTGGAGACACACCCATACAGTGTGTCCGTTGCTGCAATGCGTGTTTGGGGTACCCAGGCCTCAACCTTCCCGTTCCCCTATTCACGTTTCTAGCATCCTCCACTCGCCTCTTCCATCCCCTTGTAGGGCCACCGCCCGTTGACAAACCAGCAGCTGAGGAGCTGACGATCGAGGAGTCCTGAAAAGCTTGAGGAGGATGCACATGTTTGAGCAGAGGTGTGGGGGCAGCAGCGCACCTCCCTTCGGAACCTCTGCTGCGATCCGTGCCCGACGACTGCAGGTTTCCTCTTGTGGGCGGATCCCATGCGAGTTCAGGGAGTGCAGCGGAGCAGTGTGGGCTCCGAATGTCTCGGGGCAGGGTTCGTTCCCTGCTGTATTCCGCTGTATTCCTCTCTGTCTCTTCGAACCCTCCCATTATAGGGGTAGTCCTTCCCTGGCCCCCTCCTCATCTGCTATCCTGGCGTTTGCCGCTGATGTGGGTCAGCAGCAGCGGGGAGAATCTTTGATTCTCGATGGGGGGCAGATGGAAGGGGGGAGGTGGAGTGAGGAACGGCGCATGAATTCGGGTCAGCACCAACGACCGTTGTCGTGACGTTTCTGGCCCTTTTAGGCCAGGTGGTGTTTCAGGACGTCCCACAAAGTGCGGTTTTTGCGTTTTGCGTTCCTGCCAAGCGAAGCCCTGGGTCCTCTAGATGTCAGATCCATCCTTATTGTATGCGGTCAGGGGCCTTCGCTGTTTAGGCTTAGCCTTCCTTCAGAAAGGGTGCAACGTGAGCTGGGCCAGACTCAGTATCTGCCCAACAGTAGAGCAGATTTCCGCCTTGGCAGAGGGGGAGGTGTGGGCGTCAGGTTGGAGGACCCCGTCCCGCCTCAGAGTGTCCTTGCTGCCGACCACATTTTCGGCCAGGCTGCCCAGAGGCATCCATTGCCTCTGTCTCTCATTTCTGCTTCATCCTCTCGGGAAGTTTGAGCTGTCTTAGCTTCGGCTCTGCGCTCGCTGACCCCATATCTTGCGATTGTGATTGCGAGGAGGGGGAGGAGGACGAGGAGGAGGAGGAGGAGGAGGAGGAGGTGAAGGACGAGGACGAGGAGGCGGATAAGAGGAGCCGAGAGGGCCGCAGCTGTCTCGACTGGCCCTCCTCTGCTGACAATGTTTGCTCCTAGCGAGATCATTAGAGCCATGCCGTGGCACAAATAATTTGCCTTCGGCGTGCTCATTGACGCCATCCCGTTGCAATTTCTGCTGTCCCCCACCAGTCGTCGTCTCCGTTGTTGCCTCGGTCGTCTCCGTTGCCTCGGTCGGTTTCGCCGTCGTCGTCGCCACCGCTGGCGCCGCCACAACCGCCGCCACCGCCGCCGTCGCCGCCGTCGTCGTCGTCCCCGTTGTCGTCGACATTTTTGTCGTCGTCATCCCGTGACAAAATGTTTGCATTCAGCTTCATGGGATATCTAGCAATGGCGTACGGGTTCAACAAGGCCACACCCCTGAACTTGCAAAGGGTTCAGGGTAAATGGAAAGCTGAGCTACGAGATGAAAACAAGATCATTACCGGGATGCCAAGGGGAAGGAGGCAACCTGGCAAATCATCACAATCGCACTAGGCGGGCTCATTGCCGCCATCCCGCAGCAAAATTCGAGGAACAAGCAATAATACAAACATGAGAACTCTGCAACGCTGGACCCTCCTCTCTGGCGCACGGAGCACTCCAGGGGCGGCGCCGGAAGCGCCGCCAGGGGGCCTGGCGCCGATCCGAGGAATCCGCGCGGATCTCCGAGTTGATGTGTTGATGTCATGCCCTGTTTCCCGAGAGATGTCCGCCCTCAGCGAGGTCACATCCGGCTGCCGCCCCTCGCGGGACCGTGGCGGCGGCCTTGGCGGCGCTGCTGCTGGGCCCGGCAAGGTCCGGGGCGGCCGCTACCGCTGGCGAGGCGGCGGCCCCAGCGCTGTCTCGGGGCTCTCCGGGATGGAGCCGACGACGTCGTCGTCGTCGTTGCCGTCGCCGTCGTCGTCGTCGTCGTCGTCGTCGTCGTCGTCGCCGTCGCCGTCGCCGTCGCCGTCGCCGTCGCCGTCGCCGTCGCCGTCGCCATCGTCGCCGGCAATCGGCGGCGGCCAAGAGGGGGGGGATGACCAAGGGGGGACCTCGTGGCGGGGGCCTCAGTTTTCATGGCGCCTCGTCCTATGGCAATGCGTTCCCTGGCCCCCTTGGGCCACCCCCATGCATCAGGCCATGATTTGCGACCCCCCCTCTTGGACACCCCTTCGTCGACGCCCCCGACGATTACGTCGTCGCGGTCAACGTCGACGTCGTCGTCATCGTAGTCGTCGTCGCCGTCGCCGTCGCCGTTGCCGTCGCCGTCTCCGTTGCCATCGCCGTCGTCGTTGTCGTCGCCATCGTCGGCGAGAGGCTCGTTCTGTTCAGATGCTAGCACGCTGAATTACCTGCATGGCATGCCCCCCCCACTCCTCCGCCGCCATCTCAAACGGCGCTGGGCCGAAAAAAGGCGTGCAAGCGAGTCTCGGGCTCTTCGGGCCTGACCGCGCCCCTTCTTCCCCCCCTTGCACGCAAGCAAAATCGGTGGCATCTAAACAGAAACGCCTTCTTGATGTTCCCACCTGCCTGGGGCGTTGTTACCTTTTCGATGTTCCCACCTGCCTGCATGGAGGTGGGGCGGTGTATGCGTTTGCGTGTGCGCTTGTGTGTATGGTGTGTGCTGTGCGTGGCAACTCCCGAAAGGAAATTGGGATTTCACGCAAGTCTGGACTCCGTTGCACACCTTCTTGGCACAGCGCTGATTTGCCAGAATCCGTATCTTTACATTTTCCTTCGACGAAAAGAAAAGACGTCCTACCCCTTGGGAAGGTGTCGGGGCCTCTCAGGCCGCGGGTTGACAATCAAGTCGGAGGATGTGTTGGAGGGTCATTTTTGTTCGCTGCTATGAGGCAAGCGGGTCCTGAGGTAAAGGGGCCCTATGGTTACTAGTCGATTTTGGCTTCCTGGGGCCCTCCACGGGCCCCGGAACAGTCAAAATACAATTCGGGATGGCTCCTCCTCCACCTCTCCTCCTGCTCCTCAATTCTTTTTCCTTATAAATAATTTCTCCCTGTCGCACCCCGAGGCCAGTTTTTAGGGCAGGCCGGACGCTTCGCCTTAGACTTCCCCACCATTTATGATTCCGAAGCTTAGAAAGTGGCAACAGCTTCACAGTTGGAGGGCGGGTGGTTTTCAAAATGTGGCTCTCGACTTAGCGCCACGCACATTCGTTTTAACAAGTTGCATGAGCTTTACGGGTTGAGGGCGGGTCGTTTTCAAATTGTGGTTCTCGCCTTAGCGCCGCGCACAGTCGTTTAGAACACGTGCAAGAGCTTCACGACGCAGCAGTCAGGTTGATCCGTGGCGTTGAAATCCCGAGAACAATGTTTTCGCATAGTCCAGGATTTTCTAACGATAGTCTTCAACGCGGCAGTTCCCTCAATGGAAATGAACCGTTATAATGGGCCTATGAAGAGGGAGCTTGGAGGGAGGGTTAATTCCAACATCGTTGATGATTCTTGGGTTCATACTTGTCCTCCTCCTCCTCCTCCTCCTCCTCCTCCTCCTCAGAGCTGTGCCTGGGGCAGGCCCCGGGGTCTATGACCCGTTTCCCTCATGACCCGTTCGCGTCATGTTCAGCTCGGCAGCGCCCAAGAGGGGAATGGGGACGAGGGGGTTGTGGATATCAATGCAGTGGCCATGACATCTCCCAGATTTCCCTGCCCCCCCTTCTTCTTTCAATCTGCTGCCTGGCCGCACCTCTTCCGCGCACGTGCCTCGGGGCCATAACGTGCTTACCCTTCACTTCCTGGCCCCCCTCTTCGGCGCACCCGAGTAAGGGAAAGACGTCTTCAGCTCCCAGGGCCCTCCAGGGGCCCCAGGACCTGTGGATTCTAAGATGATTTATTTCGGAGCCGGGAGGGCTTCTAAGAAGCCACCTGCCTTCTTAGAACCCCATTGTTCTCTCTTACGGGTCTCCTTTCTATCACGTCAGGCGTAGAATTGTTCGATGGTTGTCGTGGTGGTTTGTGGAAGGATGCAAAACACATAGTTCCGGATCGCTCTCAGAGCACGCTGGAGCGCTGTGAAACCGCCGCGGCGCCCGGTACATCATCCAGGACCGCCGGTTTTCAGAGACTCCTAATTTATCTTCATCGGGATTCATCCTCGGCCTGCCTTCGTTTTTGTTGGGTTACTCGGGGACCACGTCGGGGACCACGGCGTGCAAAAGGGTAGTGGCGTTGTAGGTGTCCGGGTACGCGGGGCCCGTCTGTGGCATTTCTGGCGCACGCCCTCGGTATTGTGTGTGTGTGTGTGTCAGGTTTCTTCCGTCGTGTTGTTTGTGGCGATCGCGATGGCGATGTCAGGAGGAGGGGGAGCATGAGGAGGAGGAGGACGACCAGTCGGAGGAGGAAGAGGAGGAGGAGGAGGAGGAGGAGGAGGAGGTGGAGGAGGAGGAGGAGGACGAGGAGGGGGGGAGGAGGATGGGGAGGAGGAGGGGCAGGAGTGGGGGGAAGGAGACGGATGAGGAGGAGGAGGAGAAGAAGGGGGGAAAAGCAGGGTTGGCGGAGACGTTGTTACTAAGAACGTCCGCAGGACAGATGCCATCTCGCAGGGAGACTGCAGCGACAACAGAGGTTACGCTCGCGTGGTGCAGTGGCGGTTGTAGAGGTGAATAGTAAAGAGGCCCAGCTTGAACCATCAAAAGGTACATCATCACAAGACATGGCTGCGTCGCGATGTTCCGAACAATCGAATGGTGTGGGTTACACGTGCCCCAGCAAAGCACGCTAATAGCAGCAAATGTGAAGAGGCGGGTCGAGGTCGGCTAGTGAAGACGTGCATTCCTGTGTATTCCTGTAGACTCCGAGGAAAGATGCAGCCAGGACAGGGTGACAGCATGGCAACGTGCACGTTAGAGCATTTTGGTGGATCATAGCCATCCGGGCCAACAATGTAGCCAGCATCCAGGTGAGAGCACGAGTCCTGAATCTATTTTGAGGAAGTGCAGCCGGGACTGGGGTGAGAGCACGGCCATGTGCACCGCAGCGTATTCTTTTACACTGGATCGTGGCCGTCTGGACCAATCATGTAGCCAGCATCCAGCATTGAGGCGAGAGCGCGATTCCTGAATCGATTGTGAGGAAATGCGGCCGGGGCAGGGGTGAGAGAACGGCCATGTGCACCGTAGCGCCTTTCGCTAGAGTGTTCTCATCGTGATAAGCAGGACCACAGAAGAGTCTCACAGGGTGGACGGGGAGCCCTAGACCGCCCGGTCCAGCAGCCAGTCTGGCAGCCGAGCTTGACATTTGATCACAAGATGCAGGCTACATCTTTGGCCCAGACGGCAACGATCCTTTACAAAGTACACACATGTTCTCGCTCCAATGCCGGCTACATCTTTGGTCCGGACGGCCATGATGTTTGGTGAAAGAGCACACGAAAAATATGTGTGAAGGGCAGCAGAAGAGCCCCACAGGCTGGACGGGGAACTAGATTCCGCCCGATTCGGCAGTGGTTTAGCCTCGCGCAATGAGGGGGCGAAACATGGGCGGGCAGCGAGGGCTACCTAAGAATTGGGCGCCGCCCGGGGTCGTTTCGCAGGGGACGTCCGCGCAGTGTATGTGGGAATCGTGCTCGCGCCTCAATGCCGGCTACACTTTTTGTCTCGACGGCAACGGTCCCGTAAATCGTAAAGGCCGCACAGGTCCCACAGGTCCCACAGGTTTCACAGGTCCCACAGCTCCCACAGGCTCCACATGTCCCACGGGTCCCAGAGGTTTCACGGGTCCCACAAGTCCCACAGGACCCACAGGCCCTACAGGTCCACAGTCCAACAGGTCCCACAGACACCACAGGCCCAACATGTGCCACACATCCCACGCCCAGCAGGCCATACATGTGCCACACATCCCACAGGATCCAGAGGTCCCAGAAGCCCTGCAGGACGTACAGGCCACACAGGCCATTCGAGGCACGACACAGGCACCACAGCTTCCACAGGTCCCACAGGTCTCGCAGGATTCGCACGTGCCACAGGTCCCACAGGTCTTACATGTCCCGCAGGTCCCGCAGATGGCGCAGGTCCTACAGGTCCCACAGGCCCCACAGGCCGCAGAGGTCTCCCAGGTCCCACAGGTCCCACAGGTCCCGCAGGACCCACAGGCCCCAGGCCGCGCAAATCCAGTTCCCACCTGCCCCACATGTCGCAATGGTCACAGGTCCCACAGGTCACAGAGGAGCCACAGGTCCTTCCGGGCCCCACTGGCCCCACAGGTCCCACAGGTCCTACACGTCCAACTGGCCGCACAGGCCCCACCAGTTCCAACAGGTCCCACAGGCAGCACAGTCCCGGCAGGTCTTACATGCCCCACAGGTCCCACAGGTCTCGCGGGTCTGGCAGGTTTCTCAGGTCCCACAGGTCCCACAGGCCCCACAGGTCTCCCAGGTCCCGCAGGTGTCGCGCCGTACAGGTCACAGAGGTTCCACAGGTCCCACAGGTCGCACAAGTTCGCCGTTCCCGCTTGCCTCACACGTCCCGCAGCTCCCGCAGGTCGCGCAGGGCCCACACCTGCCCCACAGGACCCTGTCCCACAGATCCCACAGGCCCCTTCAATTACCACAGGCCCCACTGGTCCTACAGGCTCCACGTGTAGCACGGGCGCCACAGGTCCCGCAAGTCGAACAGGCCGCACGGGCCCCTCCGTTCCCACAAGTCCGACAGGCCCGAAAGGCCCCACAGGCCCGACGGGTCCAACGGTCCCACATGCCCCACGGGTCTCGTTGGTTGGACAGGTCGCAGAGGTCGCACAGGATTCACAGGTCCCACCGGACACACGGGTCCCACACATCTTTTGCTGCTTATAGGGGTGTGCAGCGGGGGTAGCTCTTACAAGAGATCGTGGCCGTCTGGACCAAACATGTAGCAAGCATTGGGGCGCGAGCACGATTCCTGAATACGGTGGAGGCGTTTGTTAAGGAATAGTCCCAGGAGGCCCCAGACCCTGGAGGATTCCTTATCCAATGAGGGCGGCGGTGAGATCCATGGCTGATCCACGACTGGCTTTCCACTGGCTTCTAGACCCTGGATTCCTTTTCGAAGGTTTCCTGATCCAATGCCCCCACTGTAGATTGTGCAAGAGTCTCAGGAGAACCGGCCGCTGGACAGGCGGTCTAGGATGCCCTGTCCCCCCTGTGGGACTCTTCGGTTGTAATGTCTACTACTATCAGAAACTTCAGGGAAAGGCTTTCAGGGAAAAGGGGAGGGTGTGCCGTTTCAAGACCCGGGCATACGAATAACTCAAGGGGGTTCGGCCGTGCTTTGAACACCGAACGTTCCGTTGATGTTCAAAGTTGGGGAAAAGGTTGTTCATGTGAAGTTTCTCCGTTCAAGCAACATGCGAATGCACGTAGCAACCTCGAGATATTCGAAGTATTCATACGCCCGCAGAGGTATTCATACGCCAGCCCATATGTATATGTATAAACCTATGTGTTGATACATGTACATGTGTACACATATAACACATGTCTACACTATGAAGGCTGACCATCGGATGATGCTCTCGGTGTCTTGTTTTGAACGCATCAGCTACTAACGGTTGAGAGTCGTTTGATATATTGATAGCAAGCCCCCGACACATCTGCGAACCTTCAAACATCACAACGTTGCATATTGTCCGAATGCTTTGTAGACGTCAAATCAAGTCTTGCTCTCCAGGTGCTGGTTGCGTTGAAGAGCGGGTACGTAGGCATTGTGCATTTCTTTCTGTGCAGTTAAATCAGATACGGGTGTAGAAGTGAAGACGGTGGTTGTGGAGACGGTGTAGAAGAGGTGGATGCGGAGGAGGACGAGAGGTTGGCTGCATGAGGACGACGAGGACAAGGGGGAGGAGGAGGCGGCGCGGGAAGAGGAGAGGCAGCAACAGCAGCACGAGAAGGACGAGACACGGGAAAGGGGGGGTGAGTAGTAGGAGGGAGCAGGTGGAGCAGCATCATGAAAAGCAGGATAAGAAGGAGCATGTGAGAAAGCGGCGGAGGGAGGAGAAGAGCACGAGGCGAAGGATTGAGAAAAGGCGAAAAAACACAGAAGAAGCAGGCCAGACACAGCGCGTTCTGTGATAGACGCGCAGCGTCTGGCACTTCGCGCTCCGATTGCCCACTGTGGTCTGGGCTCCAGGGTATTAGACTGTGGCTCGCATGCTTTTCATGACTTGCGCTTGCACAGTTCAATCTCTTAGCGCTGGAATTTCACGCTCGCCTTGCCGAGCTGCTTTATCTGGAAGTGTCTGCTCCCTGACCTCTCCTTCCCTAGCGTCGCTGGAAACGATTCGGTAAACAGTCTAAACAAAGCATGGGATGGACTCCCAGCGGCGAACACCCGAGGGGACGCAGCCAGGGCAAGAGCCGGGGAGAGCGGGCAAGGCGAAGATGTGCAGCATCTCTATTCCTCCCCCCTGTTTCTATTCACGCATTGGACTGTACTGAGAGTTTGTGCGTGTGCGACACGCTGATGTGGTGAAAGGGGAAGAGCATCTTCATCCTCACGGCTGTCGCCTGTCGTGCGACACCAGGACACCCCCAGGAGGCCTCAAGAAATCCTAGAAAATCCCCGAAGAGGCCCGGGAGGTCCCCGGGGGAGGCCCCGAGGGCGTTTGCAAGAAAGGGGGCTCAAACAATTCCAATTATTTTTCGAGTTCGCCTGGTATCTTGGCTACGCTGGCAAAAAAATAAACAAGAAAATATCATATGTCCTCATTATCCTCCTCCTTCTTCTCCTATTCCATCTCCTCCTTCTCTTCTTCCTCCTCCTCCTCCTCCTCCTCCTCCTCCTCCTCCTCCTCCTGTGGAGAAGTGCTCCAGGCGGCCAGGCCTGTGAGCGTGCGGCGGGATCTTGGCACTCCCCCTACGCTCGTCTCCTCCTCCTCCTCCTCTTCCTCCTCCTCCTCCTCCTTTTCCCTCCTCCTCCTCCTTTTCCTCCTCCTCCTCCTCCTCCTCCTCCTCCTCCTCCTCCTCCTCCTCCTCCCCCTCTTGCTCCTCATTCTCTTTCTCCCCCAGGAAACCCGTTCACCTCGCCTTTTTCTCCCTATTCCTCCGGCTACGTCCAGCCGTGGCGAAGAAAAAGGGCCCCCGAAGTGCCTCCTGGGCCTGTCCTAGGCCGCCGTGGGTGGACCGTAGGACGTCTTGGAAGCCAGTTGGGCCGTCTTCGTGGTTCTTGCAAGCTCCGGGGAGGAAGGTGGAGATCCCCAGGACTTCGGCCATCCAGCCTAGCTAGAACTTGAGCGCGCTCGAAGCGCGCGATCGATGGTTCTAGCGTGTGCGTATATATATATATATATATGTATGTATGTATGTATGTATGTATGTATGTATGTATGTATGTATGTATGGATGGATGGATGGATGGATGGATGGATGGATGGATGGATGGATGGATGGATGTTTGTTTGTATGTATGTATGTATGTATATCTGTCTGTCTGTCTGTCTGTCTGTCTGTCTGTCTGTCTGTCTGTCTGTCTGTCTGTCTGTCTGCATGTATGTATGTATGTATGTATGTATGTATGTGTTTATGCATACCTTCACACACACATATATATAGAGAGAGAGAGAGCGAGAAAGAGCGAGAGGGAGATAGAGAGAGAGTGTGTGTGTGTATCTATCGGGGTGCAGGGTCGGGAGCCTGCTCCCAGCTGCCCCTGGTCGCCATGGGTGATCCGGGCTCCTCGGAGACCCTCCCCAGCGGCACGAGAGCCGCCCAGACGGCCTCAAGCGGCGTCACACAAAAAGACACCCGAAGGCTTCCAGATGTCCCGCGTGGCTTCCAGACAGCCCCAGATAGCTTCAAGACGGCACAAGACAACTCGACGAGCGCTTCCCGGACGACCCCAAGAGGCAAAACACATGTGTTTGCTTAGGTGTTTCGGGGGTTCTCGGCTTTCGAGCTTCCGACTCTCCACGACGTCTCATGAGGCCTCCAAGACCACAGGAGGCTCCCACGAGGGCCCGAAGACGGCCCAATAGGATTCCAAGACGGCCGCAAGAGGGGCCCAATGGCGTCTGAAAACGGCCCCAAGAGGGGCCCAAGAGCAGGAGCCCGAAACAACAATCCGAGCCTTCCTTTCCATGATGCCCCCAGACGGCCCAAGAGGACTCGACGAACGCTCCCCAGAGGGCCCCAAGAAACAAGAAGCATTGATTACCCATTGGTGTTTCAATGTTTTCGGGGTTCTCGATTGTTCCAGCTTTCAGCGCTTCACGACGTTCCAGAACTCCCCCAAGACCGCCCCAAGACGGGCCAAAAGAGGCCCCCACGAGGGCCCAAAGGCGGCCGAAGGGCATTCCAAGACGGCCCTTCTTGAGGCGCCCGAGACGCCCCAAGACAGTCCCAAGAGGGGCCCGAGCGCAGGAGCTCGAAGCGATAATCCGAGCCTTCCGTCCCAAGATGCCCCCAAACGGCCCAAGAGGACTCGATGAGCGCTCCCCAGATGGCCGCAAGAGGCAAAAACTAATGACTTGTCTTGTGTGGTTCTGTGCTTTCGGGGGTCTCGATCTGAGCTTCAGGCGCTCTACGACGTCCCAAGGAGCCTTCAGGACCGCCTAAAGACTGACCGAAAGGCCCCCGAGAGGGCCCCAAGACGACCCAAGAGATTCCCAAGATGGCCCTAGACGCGCCCAAGACGCCCCCAAAGAGCCCCGAGACGGCCCCAAGAGGGCCCCGTCAAGGACGGCGTTGCTGGGGCTCTGGGGCCGCTCTGGGAGCTCCCTTGGCGCCCTTTCGGGCCCTCCCAGGCCGTCCTCCAGAGCTCCAGGAGAGTTTCAGGAGAGCCCCAAGAGGCCTCCAGAGGCCCTGGAGGCCCCACATCTCTCCAGAGCCCTGAGGCCCCCAGAGTCCCCAGATAAGCAAATCACACCCCAGATGATGCAATCGTCCGTTCACATCCACAGGACGACGACGACGACCACCACCACCACGACCACTATGACGACCACCACGACGATTATCATGACGGCGGTGGCGGCTGCGGCGACGGCGCCCGCGGGGGCGGCGGGGGCGGTGGCGGCGGCCTGGCGGCCCGGAGCCTCGGGGGCCCTCCTCGGCCACCGTGGCAGTCACGTCACTCGCGCATGCTGGGAAACATTCGGAGCCTTCCGACGCGTCCCACGTCGATCTCCCACGGCTCGCGACCGCCCACCGAGCCCGAAGTGATCCCCCAGAAGGCCGAGCACCTCCACGCGCCAAGGGCGGCCCTTGCCCGGAGCACCTCTCCTTGGGTGTCTTGGAGTCCGCCGTGTAGCGCGAGGTTTAGTGACAACGACTGCGTAGTCGTCCGTCTAGAACCTAAACGCGCGTGTTTCTAGTCTACATGTTTATATAGAAGAACTGTAAGAAGGGTGGCCAGGCCCGGGGAGCCAACGGCCGGGACCCCGACTGCAACTGTGTGCGCTGGGAGCTGTGCCCGCGCTTGGGGGGTCCACATCGCCCCGGAGAGCCGTCAAACAGCTATTGTCATTTCCGTGGCGGTGAGGCACACCAGTCACGCTCAGAACAAGAGCAGGAGGAGCTGGAGGATCGAGGGCGGCGGAAGTCAGCACCAGGGTTTGCGGCAGCGCTCGCTGTCACCAGACCTCCGATGGCCTGGTTTTTCTGCTCGAGCCGCAGGCCTCAGGAGCCCTCGACCTCTTCGAGGCTGCGTTTTGTTTAGTCCCTAGCAGGTGTACCCACCGGTCGTTGAAAGTAGGTATCCGGGGATTCTCAAATTCCAATATATTTAAAGTGCCTTCCTACTTCAATGATCGGGTGTCTTTACATTTTCCCTTTCCCTTCGGGGGCGGACGGAACCTTATATATATATATATATATATATATATATATATATATGTATGGACGCCCCCCAAATGATCATACATATTTCTTGTCTCCGTCGCGGCCGCCGGTCGGTATCTTCACTTTCCTTTTCCTTCTCCAGCTCCTCCTCCTCTTCCTCCTCCTCCTCCTCTTCGGAATCAGCGAAAACGCGAAAAACATCAAACACCTTGAAGCACCTTCGAAAACACCAAGAGAAACAAACCGCAAGAAAGCAACAAATGAAAAACTATGATTTCTGGAGAACCTTGGCCGCCAACCTCTTTCCCCAGAAGATCTTCAGAAATCATAGTTTGTGATTTGTTTGTTTCGTTTGTTGTTGTTTTAAGGTTGCTGGTGGTTTGCGCGATTATGCCTCCTCCTCCTCCTCCTTCTCCTCCTCCTCCTCCTCCTTCTCCTCCTCCTCCTCCCCCCCTCCTCCTCCTCCTCCTCCTCCTCCTCCTCCCCTCCTCATCCTCCTCCTGCTTCTCCTCCCTCCTCCTCTTCCTCCTCCTCCTCCTCCTCGTCCTCCTGCTCCTCCTCATCCCCCTCCTCCTCCTCCTCTCCTCCTCCTCCTCCTCCTCCTCCCTCCTCCCCTCCTCTCTTCCTCCTCCTCCTCATCCTCCTCCTTCTCCTCCTCCTCCGCCCCCTCCTCCTCCTCCTCCTCCTCCTCCTCCTTTTCTTCTACCTCCTCCTCCTGACTCCTCCTCCTCCTCTACCCCGTGCTGTTCTACCTCCTCCTCCTCACCCTCCCTCTCCGTTTCCTTCCCCTCGCCATCCCTCAGCATGGGAATGGACACCGCAACGTCATCGATTGCAAACCAGTCTGTCGCACCCGTTGCGTTGTCATGTTTCCAGGGAGCGCTCTGAATCGTGGCGCAAACGCCGCAGGTCTAAAACGGATGCTGGTTCATACGTGAAGGCGTGCGTCGCACCGACTGCCATCGTCTGCGACCGCGTCGCGCCCAATGCGCGCCAGCACGGCGCGTCCGCCCGCTCACTCGGCATCGCCGCTGGGCGCCGTCGCCGACCCCGGGAGCCGACCGCCCTCTTCATCAAGCATGCGTTCGAGCTCTGCTTCAAGGTCGGGGCCGTCGTCGTCCGCGACGGCGATTACTTCTACGTGGGCTGAACGGGCGAGGGAGGCGAATATCGCCTTCTGCTCCTCGGCGCCGACGGGTGGCAGCGGACCTCCGCGTCCCGCCATGAGCCCCCTTGCCCTCTTCGCGGGCGGCGGCGAGGACAAGTCGTCGAAAGCGCCGTGCTGCTCCTTGCTGCGATTGCTGTCGTTGCGGTTGCTGGCGTTGCGGTGTTCTTTGGTGTCGTTGTTTCGTGCGTCGTGCTTCTTGTTTGTCTGCCCGTGCGTCGTGCTTGGTTGGCGTCGCGTCGTTGCTGGGTGTCCTCGCCTCGTGCTTTCTGTGCTTGCTGTTGTTGCGGTGTTCTTTGGTGCTGTTGCTTCTGTTGCGTCTACGGGGTGGGGAAAGGTGCAATTGACAAACAGCGTATCCGAAAGCTGCTCGCCGAGCTCCCAGCCAACCTGGGTACGCGCAGGCGTGCCAATGCGTTTGCATGGCTCAAAGAGTAAAAATGTGATACATCGCAGCCTGCTCTTCCAGGTCCGCGATCTTCCGCGGCAGCGGCTTCCGGAACTTCCGCGTGAGCTTCTGCTTGGCCGTCTTGGCCTTGGCCTTTTTTTGACCCTGACCTTGTACAGGCGGTTGTTCTCAAGCTTGCGTTCGTACTGCTCTGTGTGTGTGTTCTCGGGGTTTCCCATGGTTTCTAAAATGGAGGCGCAGACAAACCGAAACAGTGGCCTTGAGCAAGCGCGCTTAACGACACCACGCAAGAAAGGAAGACTGTTTCTGGCGGGGTGGATCGGGAAAGCGCGAGGAAGATGATGATGATGATGATGATGATGATGATGATGATGATGATGATGATGATGATGATGATGATGATGATGATGATGATGATGATGATGATGATGATGATGATGATGATGATGATGATGATGATGATGATGATGAGAGATGGAGGAGGAGGAGGAGGAGGAGGAGGAGGGGAGGAGGAGGAGGAGGGGGAGGAGCAGGAGGAGGGAGGAGGAGGAGAGGAGGAGGAGGAGGGGGAGGAGGAGGAGGAGGAAGGCCAGGAGGGACAAGGAGGATGGTGAGGAGGATGGTTGGGGAGGATGGTGAGGGACGAGGAGGAAGGGGGGGTTGACAAGGAGGATGGTGAGGAGGAGCATGGGGGGGAGGAGGAGGAGGAGGAACAGGAGGAGGAGGAGGAAGAGGAGGAGGAGGAGAGGAGGAGGAGGAGGAGGAGGAAGAGGAGGAGGAGGAGGAGGAGGGGCATCATGCACATGAGATGGTGAGGAGGAGTACGAGGGTGAGGAGGAACAGCCGGGGGAGGATGAGGAAACGGAGGAGGACGAGGAGGACGAGGAGGAGGAGGATGAGGGGCATCAGGAACATGAGATGGTGAGGAGGAGTTCAAGGGGGAGGAGGAGGATGAGGAGGAGGATGATGAGGAGGATGAGGATGAGGAGGAGGAGGGGCATCAGGAACATGAGATGGTGAGGAAGAGTACGATGAAAGAGGAGGAGGAGGAGGAGGAGGAGGAGGAGGGACATCAGGAACATGAGGATGACGCAGAAACATGACGCGGAGCTTGAGGATTCGGAGTTGGTCTGCAATCGATTGCAACGCACTCGATTGGATTTCAATGCGCCGCGAAAGGCTGAAGTCGCTTTGCGTTGAAGTGTTTGGAATGCAACACATTGGCGTTCCATCGAGGCGGTGCCAATCCCTTGGCTTGCAATATTTTTGGTTACATCGGTTTGGATTGCAATCGACGGGGTTGCGGTTGGCAGCGTAGCAAACCAGAATGAAGAGGAGGAGGAGGAGGGAAAGGGTAAGGATGACTGGAGGGATGACGGGATAATGTATATGATCATGTGGTGGGGGGGGCGAGCTAACATATATGTATATATATATATACACTTGTTCAATGCCTTCCTACTTCATGTTTATACTTACTTCTTCCGACCGATGGGTAGTTGCATGGCGTGTCCACCCCCTTTTTCCGCCGCCATCTCGAAGAGCGCTGGGCCGGAAAAGGCGTGCAAGTGAGTCCCGACTTGCGTGGAGTCTACATCTCTTTTTGGGGGGCCTTGCCACGCTCCCATTCTCCCCCCCCGCATGCAAGTGAACTGTCTTAAGTCTGAAGACAAACGCCCTCTTCTCTAGGAGTCTGGAGGCCCGAACTAGGGGCGAACATGAAAATCATTACTTGTCCGTTTTGACCAGGTCTTGATGTCGGCGTCGCCATGATAGTGGTCCAGTTGGAACGAACGCCGCCTGCCCAGCAGCGGCCGCAGTTGGTTGTAGACAGCATTCGCGGTTAGACATCGGGTCCATGTTTGTCAGTCCCCTTTACGGGCGTACCCTTGAAGGACTTCTTGTTCCATCCTGAGCCGCTCGTGACGGCCCCAGGGCCTGGGGACGGCCCGCAGAGGCGGAGAACAAACGTCGGAGTTGCCAGGTGGTCCTGGCCCAAGGCGCCCCCAGCCTCCCGCGCCCCTCTGGAATCCCTGGGCCCCCCCACGCCTCGCGAGGGGCGCCCTGGAGGCCACGCGGGCCTCCGTCGACGAGCTGGCGCCGCCTCGGGCCAGGGCCACCGCCGGCAGCACCCGGACAAACATAAACGGGCTCGCCAGGGAGCACCAGGCCGCGGCCTGCGGCCGTCCTTCGCCGAAGACGACCGGTGGGATCCAGAGGGACGACGACCGAAGACGAAGACGACCGAAGACGACGTCGAAGACGCCGAAGACGATCCAGAGGGAAGAAGACGCCGAAGACGACCGAAGACGACGTCCTTCGCCGAGCGCGGGGCCCCTTTGGGGTCTGGCGGCCGCGGCGCCCAGAGGCCCGACGTCGCGCACAAGACACAATCGTATGAGATCACGACCGGGTCCCGAGAACCAATATGTTTGCCTCGATTTCCAGGCCGGGTCGATCTGACAGGTCCTGACAGGCCGGCTCGATTTCACAGGTCGACAATTGTATGAAATCACGACCGGGTCCCAAGACCCAATATGTCTGCCTCGATTTCCAGGCCGGGTCCATCTGACAGGTCGTGACAGGCCGCTTCGATTTAACAGGTCGGCAATACCCAGTGTGAAACAATTGCATCGCTCGGATCTCAGGGTATGCAGGGTGTGCGGGGCGTGGAGGGAGCCCATTCCTTTTCGTCTAACAACCATAACCTGTCGGGCGAGGGATAAACGGCGCGATGATCCCAGAAGGTCCCCGCGAGGTCTAGGCATGTGTAACGGCGTGCGAACATGTCGCAGAATCGAGTACGATACTTCACCCTTCACCCTGATGAATTGGACCTTCGTCGTGTGATTGTGCTTTGCCCTCTTGGCCTCCGCCTCCCTGAAAAGAGCGACCCGAATTTCCGCCCTGGCCGAGGCCTCTCGACGCGGGGGCCTTCCGCCTTCCGCTTGCGCTTCGACATCAATGCGGGCACCCCGGCGTACGAGTCGCCCCTGGCGGCCGAGCCGTCCCCCCTTCTGGGCGGGGCACCAGCTGTGCGCAGGGGCGGCGTTTCGCTGGGGTGACCTTCCAAGACACGCTCGCGTCGCGACAAAACAACGCGACGCACGTTTTTGTTGCCGTCTCCGGGCCTCTGGGGGCGCTCGCTGGGCCCCAGCGCCGTCGAAAAACGAAGAACCGTTCGGGATGAGGATCCGGCCTTGGGGAAAGGGTCGGGACTCCCAGGGACCCCGTGTGAGAAAAGTCAAGACTGAAGGGGAACTGGGACACACAAATAAATACACACTAATACAAATATCCCCCATATGTTCCCATATTTTCTGGGTTTTTGTCTTCCCCCCACTTCCCATATTTTCCCATATTTTCTGGGAATCGCCGATTAATTGTGTCTGTGTGTTTTTTCCCCTCCTGAAAGACACAGGATGGCTGGGTTTGGCTCTCGGCTGTTCTTTTGGCGGGTCGCTGACGTTTTCGTCGTCGCTTCTCTCGGCAGCTTCCTGCCCCGAGACGCGTTCCAGCAGCTGCGCCGCGCGGAGAGCGTTCCATGCCAGGGTCGTCCAGGGCAGCCGCCGAAGACCCAAGCTACGATGCGGAAACAGGACGATCCTTCTCTGGAGTGATTTCTGGTACAGGCCACTGGCCAGAGGAGAAACAGTGACCACCGCCACCCAGAACCCATTGGGGGGGACCCGACCCACAGTCGGTGGCACGCCCGAGCGTCACCCAGTGCAAGACGACGCCCAGTCGTCACCCAGTACACGGGATCGATGACTCGCTGGGGACCCTCGCATCCCTCCACATTCCATCCTTTCCTCCTCCCTCTCTGCTTCCTCCCTCCTCCTTGCTTCCTTCCCTTTTGCTCATCGTCCTCCCCTCATCCCGCTCATTCTCTCCCTCCCTATCTTCACCAATCTTCCTCAATCCAAGGGGTGAATGGGGGGAGGGGGAGGGAGGAGGGATACCCACTAGTGTGAAAACCAGTCATTATCAGACCCCTGTGGTCAAACATAGTCATCCAAGGCGGCGGTCAGTAGGGAGGAGTATGAGAGAGGAGGGTGAGAATTATGACCAGGAGGAGGACATGGAGGGTGAGGCGGAGGCGGAAGATGGGCTGGAGGAGACGGAGGAGGCAGCCAAGGAGGATGAGGAAGGGAAAGAATAGTGGTTGTGGCCTAAAGAGAAGCGCGTTGGTTGATGTGTTCGAACCCGCCTCCGTCCGGCCAGGACTCGCCAGTCACCAGAGTGTGTGTGTGTGTGTCTTGAATATGTTTTCCAGAGTGGGTTGGCCACTTGCGGATGTTGACGTTCGTCCACCAGCCCATTTGCAGGACGCTTCTGTTGGCGGCCCAATTGTGTCTTGAACGGTGAGCGGGAGTGCGGAGTACAGATCGGATAATGTTGGGCGATTCTTTTCGAACGGGTGTTTTGGATCGCCGTGGGCGTTCTGTGTATAGGCCCGTCGGGCAATATGAGCTCGGGTCGTGAGCGTCCAGAGATATACCGGATATCAGGACTGACTTCCTATCTGCCTTCCGTGCGGATGTGCCATTCTGCTAGCTGTGTAGCTTTGCAACTCCATTCTCGTGCGCCGCCGCGAGCCAGGTGGCCCCAGACGAGGGCGACGCAGAGTTCCAGAGCACCGAGGCACGTCCGGATGCAGACTCGGTAGCAGATCAGGGCTTGCGGGGGCCCACGGACTCGTCTGCACGCGCATGCGCCAGTGGACTCGCGCACGCGTGTGCGCGAGCCTGCGCGCCGTGCCGAGCGGCAGCAGCACCGGCTGGGCTAGTACACGTCGCTGCGTGCGCGCTGCCACGCTTGAGCATGTGCTGGAGGTGGGTACGGCGCAGCAGGTGGTTAGAAATGCGCGCGTGCGTGTGTGTGTGTGTGTGTGTGTGTGTGTGTGTGTGTGTGTGTGTGTGTGTGTGTGTGTGTGTGTGTGTGTGTGTGTGTGTGTGTGTGTGTGTGTGTGTGTGTGTGTGTGTGTGTGTGTGTGTGTGTGTGTGTGTGTGTGTGTGTGTGTGTGTGTGTGTGTGTGTGTGTGTGTGTGTGTGTGTGTGTGTGTGTGTGTGTGTGTGTGTGTGTGTGTGTGTGTGTGTCAGACACGTCTTCGCGTGAATGTGCTACACGCTGCGTGATGTGGGAGGACGCTTGCAAAATCTACCAAGGCGCAGTCCATGCGTCACATTCTCGACAACGACCCACGGCGACATCCCCACTGACATCGAATGGTGCAGGGCAACTACAGTTCAAGAGCGGACGAATGCAACCATGGGCTCAGGGGCGCGACAGTATCAGAACGTCGGAGCGCATCCATGGAGCAGCAGGCGATTTCCTCATGAAGGCACCGACTCCACGCAGGCGAACGTGATAACGCTTCGGCCGTTCTGGAGCGAGCGTGCACGAGCACAGGAGATGCCAGATGGACGCGAAGTGTAGCAGTATGCTAGCAGCAAAATTTGTCCCCCCCCCGACGGGTGGCCGCCTCTCCCTCTTCCCCGAGACATGGCCGCAGGGAGGCCCCAGGATCATCGGCTGCACGAGCCGATTCGCTGACCCCGACTTGGCGAGCCCCCCCCCTTTCAGAACTCGGCGAGACATCAGCATTCTAGGCCTCATCCATCGGGTTCTCTCGGTATCGGCCCCTCGTGCTTCTCCATTTCATTTCGCCCCGCTTCTTCCCCTCGTCCTCGAGGCCACAGGAGGTACCGGCGGCATCTTCAGAGCCTGCCTTTGATCTAGGGGCCTCAAACGGTGGGATGACCACACCGCGTGGTGAGTCAATGGGGATTCGGGGTCTCCGCATGGTTTCGGGACTCGGGCTGTTCTCCGAGGACGTACTCGGGCGACTGGGGCCTCCAGGTTTCCCCAGAACGCTGACCGGCCGCGCGGTGAAGTCGTTTGGCACTCTGAGGTCACCACGCGGTCCGTCGCCACACGGCTTCGGGGCCCCGAGTATGCTTCCCCTCCGTGCGTCCCGCCCGATCTCTGCCTCGCCCTCCCCGTGCTCTGGCGCGCGCGCGCAGACCGGCATCACCGCCGCCTTCGGCGCCGTGAAGGTGGAGGGTGGCCAGATCACGCTGACGGGCCCTAGCGGTGCAGCGCAGCGCGGAGGAGGCGGAAAAGGTCAAGGAGAGGGAGGGGGAGGAGGGGCATGAGGACGAGGGAGGGAATCACGACGCGGAGAAGTGGCATGAGCATCAGTTTGAGGAGGAGCAGGAGGCGGAGGAGGAGGAGGAGGAGGAGGAGGAGGAGGAGGAGGAGGAGGTGAGGAGCAGTGGAGGAGGATCGGGGGAGGAAGACGGGTGGCGGAGATGAGGAAAGACGGGGGGAGCATGGGGAGGATAAGGATGGGGATGTTGATGGGAGGCGAGGTGGAGGCTATGAGGAGAGGGAGGGCCCCTCTTCCCCCTCCTCCCATCAACATCCTCATCCTCCCTATTCTATGCATCCCCGTCCGTTGCCCTCCCTCCTCCGACCGTCTCCTTCCACGGCTGCTCCTCCGCCCTCCATTCTCCCTCCCGCTGGAGGTCCGCGCGGATTTCTCGGATCGGGTCGGTGGACCTCTCTTTCGTGCGCCTCTGGTGCCGACCAAGCTGCTCAACGACCCCGCCCTTGGCGGCAAGACACGGCGCACTCTCTGTTGGAATCGGCCCCCGGCACTCCGTGCCGCAAGAGTGGCAAGAGCTGGCGCGAGCAAACCATGCGCTGGCAGCGCACGCACGGCCAACGCTCACCGCAACGCTGCAACTCGTGATCGGACCGCTGGACTCCGAGGCGGGCTGGTGTGGGGGCTGGGCGCCGAGGGCCCGCCGCCCGCCTGCCCTGCTCTACGGCCGCTGCGCTCGCCGACTCCAGCACCTTCCTCGCCCTGCGGCGCACCGGCGATGCGATCGCGTCGATCTCACCCGTGCGCGGCGCGGAGCCCATGAGCCCCGCTCGCCAGCCACCCTCCGCGGCAGCGCCTGCCAGCACATCCGCCGAGGCATTGCCCAGCGCCAGCAAGAAGGCGCGCTCGGAGGTGAGCAGGTGCACGTGCGCGCGCGACGCCACCCACTCCACCTGCACCTCACCGGGACCTCGCGCCGCGAAGGCGGCCCGCGCCCTCTTGCTACAGGTCCTCATTCGCGAGCCCCGCCTGACCGGCGTCCGCCAGCCTCCCGCGCCACGCGCGGAACAACGGCTCGTGATTTGTGATGAGCCGCGCGTTGCCCGTAGTATCCTCGAGCACCAGCGCGAATGCGAGGACCTCTTCTCGGGGCACCGCCTGGCAACGACCTGCCAGCAGAACCGCTCGGCCCCGAACTGGAGCCCAGGCACCCTCGGGGTCCCGTTGCATGATCTCGATGGCCGTCCCGCATCGGCGGCGGCGCGGACCCGAAGAGAAAACACCGCCCGAGCCGTCGCCGAAGACAGTGATGAAGCCCAGGACGTCTCGCACGTCGTCAAGATGTCCGCATAGATTGGCCGCAGCCCCCTGAACGCCAGCTCCTCGTCGTAGCACGGCGTGGTGAGCGCCGCCGGCGCGACGTCCTGCAGCCACAGGGCGGGTTGCGCCTCAATATCTGCGAGCGCCCGCGGGAGTAGCCAGTCCGATTTCTCGAAGGCCTCATCCCTCACGCAGGCTGAGCACAGCCAGACCCTGTGAGCCAGGGTCTCGCGGCCCCGCCCGCATCGCTTGCAGACCTCTTCGGGCAGTACGTAATCCGCCTCCGCCCTGCGGGCCTTTGGCCACTGCCCGCCAGCCACCACCGAGAGGTTGAGCCCCCACTCCGACAGCAAGCCCTGGGACTTCATGCGTCGCATCTCGCACGCGATCTTCCAGAAGAATGCGCACTCCAGCAAATCCTCGCCCGCCTCCTGCACCGAGGCCTGCCTCCACAGCTATGCTCGAAGATTTGCCTCCACGTCGTCCAGCACGGCCTGGAACTCCGCGCAGGCCCGAAACTCGGGGTCGCTAGCACTGGGCAAGAACCACTCGTCCTGGCCTTCGGTCGTGGGCCAGATCTGTTGCGTGGCGGAGATGACCAGTCGAGGTCCATCAGGGTGGCCTGCAGCGCGCCGCTCCCGGACCCTCTGCCATCGGCGGGCCCCAATGCGCTGCAAAACGCTTTGCACGTGCGGCCACGCCCTCCGAATACGCCCGTGGAGCTGGGGCGCCGAGGACCAGAGGCCGCATCGCTCATCAGCGTCCTGCTTGCGCAGCACCGCGTGCGGGCCCGGGAGCCCCATCGTCGCCGCCAGAACCGAAGTCAGACACCTCCCTCTGGCGGAGCCGCCCACCGCCAGGATGGCCTGCCGCCGCAACGCCAGGGCGTGGCTCGGGGCCAGTCCGAGGACTTGGTACCCATAGGCGGCCTGAGGGAGGGCCCCCGTCGGCCAGAGGCCGAGGGGCTCCTTGGTCAGCGCCGTCGCCCGGCGCAATCGCAGGATACGCGGGAAGCGCCACGCTTCGCCTCGCAGCCTCGTCGAGGCCTTCCGGCACGCTCGCCGCCTAAGCGCCGTTGCGTCGATGCCGAGGTCGACCGCCGATTGCACCACTTGGGAGGACACGCCCAAATGCTCCGAAGTCTCCGACGCCTCTCCGGCCAGCTCCGCGTGGAGGAGGGAGGGAGGGAGGGGGGGAGGGAGGAGGAGGAGGAGGAGGAGGAGGAGGTGTGAGATATACGCTGCACTTGTGTATTGTGCAGAGCATGACTGTAGCATAGCGAGCGTGCTCTTACGTTTTGGCCCAAACCCTCAAGGGCCCTTGAGTCGAGCGCGCCAGCGGTGTGAAGAGATCATCAGATGTTTTTCTGGTGTTTCATTCTATTTGTTGCCATCAAAGTCTTCGGGGGCTTTGATAAATTTATATTGGTAGCGGAGCCTGGTAAGCCAGGCTCGCGCTTCGACCATCCATGTCTCGGCAGCAAGTCTCCAGATTTCGCTGCCGCCCCATAAGCTTCGACCCAGCGGCGGATCTCATAGACCGCCTGGTCAGTTTCTCGTCAGAGTCCACGTTTGATTTCACAGCCGATCTCACAGTTGATCGCGCAGAACGGGGCAGTTTCGATTTCGTGCAGCGCGCTTCGGACAGCAACCCCGTACAGTTTCGCTTCAGCAGGATGTCCAAGCCAATGGCGGACGTGCTACCAGAGCGAGGAGTTCCACAGCTCGATGGCACGGTCAGCAAATTGAAAGAATACGAGAAGCAGGCGATGATTTGCATCGCGAAGCTCACATTGGAGAAGAAGGAGGGCGAAGCTGCTCTCATGCTCGTGCAGGTCTCACAGGCGAAGCTTGGGACGAAGTTGAAGACCTCTCAGCAGACGAGCTCATCGAGCCCAACGCGGCGAAGCAGCTCATGGCCATATTACGGAATCGTTTCAAGATGGACGACAGGACGGAGCTCGCGGACGACTTTGAGGAGTATTTCTTCAAGCTCAAGCGGTACAAGGGCGAGACGCTGTTCGCCTGCATCTCAAGAGTGCGCGCTACATAGCGAAAGCTTAGGACGCGCGACATCGGGCTACCGGCGAAGGTCCGAGGCTGGCTCACGCAACGACGAGGAGGATACAGCGCGGACCAGAGGGCGGTCATCATGTCGGTAGTTGGTAAGGATATCACACAGGATACGGTTATTGAAGCGTTGGAGACAACGTTCGGGCAGGAGAGCATCATGCACGAGCCGAATCGCGCACGGAAGCAGCATTTCGTCGACGAGGACACCGCAGAGTACTACGACGAGGAGTTCTATAGTGGCGATCCGGAGGACGAGCCAGACGACTACGACCAGACGTACTGGGCGGAGGATGACGAGACTTGGCACAGACGCGACGAGAGCTACTACCAGCGCGACCCCAACACAGCGCAAGAGCTCGGCCCAGGCGAGCACGACGAAGTCTACGCGGCCTACGCGGACGCCAGGAAGCGGTTCAACGACCTGAAGCTAACGCGCGGTTTCTATCCGGTAGTGGCGATCGCAGGCGGAAGCTCAGGTTCGGCCGCAGCATCAGCAGGTGGTGTACACGGACGAGGCCGGTCAAGCAGCAAAGGCGCCAAGGGGCGCGGCAAGTCGAAAGGAGGAAAGGGCAGCCCAAGAGGAACATTCCCTCCAGGCGCACACAGCAGACCACGACCTACGGCATCGGACCCAATGGGAGGGGCAAGGGCAGCTACGAAGCCAGTGCCAACATCAACACCATCGGCCAACTGCCTACGACGCGGCAAGCCCGGCCGCTGGGCTAGGGACTGCACCGAACCACCTAAGAAGAAGCGGGTCCACATCGACGACAGCTCGATGGTCGATGAGGTCCACTGGGGCGACAAGTGTCATAGCAAGGCCAAGACCAGCGCAATGCCAGCAAGTAACGGGGCCATGTCCGGCTCAGAGACGATCAAGGACTACGTGAAGGACTGCAGGCAGAAGGGCAATCCAATCCAGAACCTCAGGTTCTACGAGTGCCGACGGCCTTTTCGGCTCGGTAACGGCAAGCTCTAATGCGCGCAGCGGCGCGGCACAATACCTGCCATCTTCAGGCTGAAGTCAGGCGCGCTCTACATTTACGTGATACCGGGACGTGCGCCCATCTAGTTTCCGAGGCCGTTGCTGGTAGCGTTCGGAGTTCAGGTCGACTGCGCCAGGCAGACGGGCGCGTGGAGCGGCGGCGAGTTCGAGGCTGCAACGCTATCGCCTCGAGGACACTACACGGTGGACCTACTATAGGAGTTGGGCGGGAAGGCGAGTCACCGCGCGAACGACTTCGAGCACGAGCCCGTCGATGCAGCGCAGTTCCTGGACCCCAGCAACGAGACCATGAGCGGCGTGGAGTTTCTGGACAGCGCCTACCTGGCGGACTCCGGCGAGAACGGCGAACAGCAGGAACAACCACAACGGCGACTTCACACAGAGGGCTGTTCCCGACGCGTAGTACAAGTTAGTTGTTGCAAGGCCTACATGAAGCAGCGGCAGTGTCAGCAGCGTTCCTCATGCGGCAACCTGCGTTCCACTACGACAGCCATTGAGCCGGTCGACACCGCGCTATCGGAGCCATTCTGGTGCCCACTGTCACCTACGGCGGACGAAGTCAACTTCAGCGCCGACGACGACCCCGACAACGGCGTCAATCAGATTCCGGCCAACTTCGTTCAGAAGACCGACTCAGCCGTGAAGCATGCCAGCGAGCAGGACTTACAGACCGCGCGGAGAGTAGCCCACCGACGACGCACTGCGAGACGGACGATATGGGAAGTCTATTCTGGAGAAGCCAGACTTTCACAATCTTTCCGAGATTTAGGGGCACGCGCGGAGACGTTCGGATTCAATACCCCAGTTGGGATTTCGCAAAGGAGGGCCATCAGAAGGCACTCCTCAAGAAGCTGACGGAGAAGCAGCCTGACAAGGTTCATCCGCCACCAATGTGCGGACGCTGGTCCAGTATGCAAGAGTTCAACATCCACCAGCGCCCCGGTTTGAAGGAGTACCTCACCGAGCTACGGGAATGGCATCATCGAGTATATATACATTTTGTGGCCCAGGTGTAGCGCATACAGCAGCCAGGAGAGCGACATGCTCACATCGAACTTCCAGCTGCGTCGAGGGCGTGGCGGACCGTGACGTTCAGCCGCCTACGCGGCGAACGCAGCACGTCCGACCAATGCACGCACGGCCATGCGATCGAGGGCGGCACGAACATGGGACAGAAGCCGACGACGCTCAAGAGGGCCAAGAAGCTCATGGCAGCTGCGCTCAACGAGCGATGCGACAGATCACATGGGCACGACCTACTGGAGGGGCGAAAGTTCACCAAACCCGCCGAGGGCTACCCGTTCATTCCAGCAGTGACGATGGCGCAAGTCATGGTCGAGCCGGAGATCGAGGACACCTGCGCAGCGGAGGACTCAACGCAATCGGACGAGGGTGCCAAACCCGAGCGCCCGGACTCCAGTTGGGAAGCTCACCAGCACGCACGCCTGCGAGAGCAGTACGACACGGAGGCACTACGCTACGTCAAGAGACTTCACCGGAACATGGGGCACCCCAGCCCAGCGGTATACATCGTTTACTTCAACAGGCAGGCGCTCAGGGCAACATCCTACAGTGTGCATCGGAGTATCGGCGTATCCAGACAAAGTCCACCAAAGGCACCCAATGCGTCAGCGACGCAGGCCACCAAGTTCAACGATATCGTTGATACGGACGTCTTCTGGATCAAGAATAGCACCGGCAAGACGGCAGTTCTTTCGATGATAGACGGGGCCGCGCGCTACTGCGCACTACGCACCATCAAGACCGAGACGGCAGAGGAGCTGATCAAGGCAGTTGAGCGCGGCTGGATCAGGAAATTTGGACCCATGGGAGAATTTCGGACAGACGATAGTTCAGGTTTTGCTTCAGATCGCTTTACGCAGTTTTAGAGCAGCATATCACTTCGATCGTTACTGCAGCAGGCGAGGCCGTGGGTGCAGGTCGGCTATCGCGGAGGATTTGTTTCCGGTGCGTTGTATTTATGTAGTTCATCAGGTCAACCGGTTGGCTTTCACAAAGGGATATTCACCATGCCAGTGGGCTTTGGGAATGGATCCGAATACTACCATGGCCGACTCCAGCGACAAGTTCACTCTCGCCAGCGACCCTGCGCCAGATGAAGGGGAGCGAGGACTTCAAGAATGTACTCGAGCCAAGGTCAAGGGCGGCATCAGCGCATATGAAGGCGGACGCCTCGGCCAAACTACGACGTGCACTTCTACGGCGCCACGTTGCCCTCAAGCACGATCTTGCGATCGGCCAGCGGCGTCGCTACTGGAGAGAGGGCGAGACCAACGAGCTCATCAAGAACAAATGGAAGGGAACCGCATTCGTGTTCTTCAAGGAGATGAGGCAGGACGAGAGCGGACCGAGGATCTACTGGATCGTGCACGGCGCGAACCTACTACGCTGCGCCCCAGGACACGTTCGACCAGATGTTAGCGATCAAGGATGTGTTCTCCTGGAGAACCTCACGCAGGCCAAGGGGGCGCTCGGCAACATGAGGAGGACCGGAGTCGCGCAGTTCCACGATGTCCGCTCACAGCAGCAACCGGTCGACGCGCCAGGCGACTCGGACATGGACATCGGCGACGACGATTGACCAGGAGACGAACCACCACCAAAGCGACAGAGGGCAACACCGTCTTCTAGAGCAGCAGCTTCCGCAACAACGGAGATGGCACCGCCGCTATCCCCTTGTCCAGGCATGCCCGGCACTACAGAGGACGAGCAGATGAATATTCCAGGCGCACCTCAACAAGAAAGACAGCCAAGCGAAGGACAACCATATCAAGAACCAATACCACCGACACCCCCACCTCAGCCTATGGGATCACCAGCGCAGCCAACGACTCCACCAACCACGCAGACACAGTCACCATCACCTCCAGTGCAGCTGCTAGCACCAATACCAGCGCCAGCTACCGTGGGACCAGCGGCGGCAGCGTCGTCGAGTTCACTAACACCGGCTCCAGCATCTGCCACGGCGAGCTTGAAGTTACCTGAGAGTCGCATGCGATTGGACGCAGCAGAAGCTTCCATCTTTACCCGACCAGGAGGAGTATATCGAGGACCACCGTCACCAGTGCCAGCGGCAGAGTCTCAACCAGTGGGGAACAACATCGCAGACGACGAGCTCGCAGCCATGCAGCTCATGTTAAGGGACAAGGACCAACCATTCGGATGGGAGTTCGACGGCAACGAAGCGAAGCTCAATGACATCTACGCCGAGATCAGTGCCAGGACCATGACGCCACACGATCGAGCAGCTTTCATGGATGGCAAGCGGAAGGAGCTCGAGGAGCTGTTCGGACATGAATTTTTGGAGTTTCGTAATTAAGCCTACCGGAGACGAAGACCCCAAGCGCATCCTGACGGCCAAGTGGGTACTGAAATGGACCAAGCACGATGACGGCACGCCGAGGGCCAAGGCGCGTCTTAATGCTACAAGGCTTTAACGACCCAGACGCACTCGACGGCAAGGTACCGACGGCATCACCTACAGCGTCTCGATTGGGACGTCACTTGGCTATGTTACTGGAAGCTAACAACGGATGGAGATTGTGGACAGCGGGCGTGGCAACCGCATTCCTACAGGGACGGCCGCAAGAGCGAGTACCCTACGCCAAAGTACCACGAGATGTTGCAGACCTCATGGGCATCGAACCGGACGCGCTCATGGAGCTGATCAAACCGATGTACGGACAAATGGACGCACCACGACGTTGGTGGCAACGAGCAGGTGACGACCTCAAGGCCAGCGGGCTCAAGCAGCACCCCCTGGACCCATGTCTCTCCGTTAGCTACGACAAAGACGGCAACTGCGACGGGCTTGTCCATCTCCACGTAGACGACATGCTCGGGGGAGGAGATCGCAAGCCCGGCAGCAACTACAGCAACATCATCGAGGCAGTCAAGAGCAAGTTCAATCTTCGAGAGTGGATAGAGGAGGACAGAATGAAGCATTCTGGATCGGACCTACACCAGACCACTCACTGGAACAACAGCCATTTCAACGGCACTGAGATCGACATCAAGATGCAGTCCTACTCCTCGAACCCCAAACCGATCACGATTGACCAGCAGGACGGCAACAACGACCGACCGCTCACACCGATGGAGATGCGCCATCTTCGAGGGCTACTTTGAGCTCTACAGTGGCCAAGTTTGCAAGCATGCCCACATGCGCCAGCCTCAGTCAGCATTCACCAAGGGGAGCTTCCAGCGAAGACGGTGGCGACAGCAAGAGACGTAAATAACAAGCTAAGGTTTTACAAGCAGAACGCGGACGTCGGTCTCAAGATGAAGAAGATTGGCGAGGTCAGCGACATCGTGCCCGTAGCGATGACGGGCGCAGCTTGGGGAGCACAACAAGAAGGATCTAGTCAAGGAGGATATATGGTTATGGCATGTCACTCGAAAGTACTTGGCAGCGAGGATTCCGATGTCTGCGTTGTTGATTGGAAATATTTCAAGTTGATGAGACTAGCCAGGTCATCGCTACACGCAGAATCTCATGCAGCGGCAACAAGCATGGACGCATTAGAATTTGCGAAGCGATTCTGGGCAGCTCTTTTCTACGACAACGTGAACGTCAACATTGACGAGAGCACGCGCTACGCAGGAGAGCCAGCGCTCGCGATCGATGCGAAGGCGCCCTACGACGCAGCCAAGCAGGAGAGCATCACCAGCTCCCAGGACAAGCGCACTGGCATCGAGGGGTTGGCACTACGAGAGCGGATTGATGCTACACAGACGCAATGGAAGTGGGTCTCATCAGAGAGGCAGTGCGTGGTTGGTCTCACGAAGTTAGCGGCAAGACAGCTCTTCGCAGACAGGCTTCGAGCTGGACGACATCAGCTACAGCACGACCCTACCTCTACGGCAGCCAAGAAGAATACCAAGGAGCAGCGACAAGAGATCACCGAGAAAAGTGAGATGGAGACGTCATCAGCTTCTTTTTCGCGAGATCACCACTCATGCAGTTGGCGGTATTTGCGACGTGTTGTTGCAAGCCAGCGGCAACCTACACTCTAGAGTTCGACTACCACACAGAGTACAAGTACTACGATGACGAGATCGCGAAATGTGCGCGGCTTTCTGGAGGCATCTGGGACGCACTAACGTCTACCATGATTGGAATCGCAGTGGCGAATCCAGCAGTTTACTACGTTTAGCGAGAGTTTATGGAGCATCGAGACGACTCCAGTGTGAAGTACCAGACTGAGACAAGCAACAAGCATGAGACGACCGAGGAGACAGCGACGACCAGCATCGAGAAGGAGACGACTATCCACCTCAAGAAGAGGATCAGCAACCACAAGCAGGTGCGACGGCGGACGATCGGCGTAAAGAGTATGGTCACTGACCGGCTGCAGGGAGATCAGTGGCGATTCTGCCACAAGATGAATGGATTCAAGCGAGCAGGAGAGGTTTCAGTGGAGACGACTGAACCCAATCAGTGGCAGGATGGCTACCATCGGGCAGCAGACGACAGCTCTAAGGTTTGCAGTGAGCGAGCCAACGCACCAGCGCAGCTTCAGCTTTGTGTGAACGCCTCACTATATTGCCAGCTCTGCATTTCACATTCAGTTTGTAGGCGCAGGTTTGCATGTCATACCATGCTGTTAATGTATGCCCGTTTGTTGATGCAGTCTTCGGCAGCTTGCGCAGAATATGTTTAACATCTTTATATGTGGGGTCTCGGGTTTCACATGTCATATTGAAGGGAGGGCGTCTCTGTGTTCTATGTGTTTACTCTTCACGGGTGTGAGATACACGCTGTACATCTTGTGTATTGTACTGATAACGACTGTAGCATAGCGAGCGTGCCGTTACGTTTTGGCCCAAATCCTCAAGGCCTTTCGAGTCGAGCGCGCCAGCGGTGTGAAGAGATCCTCATATGTTCTTCTGGCTTTTCATTTTTAGTGTTGCAGTCTTCGGGGGCTTTGATTTGAGGGAGTTTCTGTGGAACTCACGTCATCCTCACCCCCGGCGCGAAGAGCACGAGCCCAGAGCGGCCTCCGGCACCGTTTCCGGACAGATCCGGCGGATCCGCGGACGAATCCCAAACCGGCGCCCTCGCTTGAGACATCCCCACAAAACGGGCCCCGGGGGAAGTGCCCACAGGAGCCCAGAGCGGCCTCCGGCACCGTTTCCGGACAGGATCCGCGGATCCGAAATCCTCGCTTGAGCCGGCCCCGCCCTTCCGGACATCCCGGCGGATCCCGGACGGCCTCTCGGCGCCGTTTCGAGACATCCCCACAAAATCCGGCACCGGGATCCGGCGGATCCGCTCCCAAACCGGCGCCCTCGCTTGAGACATCCCCACAAAACGGGCCCCGGGGGAGGTGCCCACAGGAGCCCAGAGCGGCCTCCGGCACCGTTTCCGGACAGATCCGGCGGATCCGCGGACGAATCCCAAACCGGCGCCCTCGCTTGAGACATCCCCACAAAACGGGCCCCGGGGGAGGATGAATCCCAAACCGGCGCCCTCGCTTGAGACATCCCCACAAAACGGGCCCCGGGGGAGGTGCCCACAGGAGCCCAGAGCGGCCTCCGGCACCGTTTCCGGACAGATCCGGCGGATCCGCGGACGAATCCCAAACCGGCGCCCTCGCTTGAGACATCCCCACAAAACGGGCCCCGGGGGAGGACGAATCCCAAACCGGCGCCCTCGCTTCAGACATCCCCACAAAACGGGCCCCGGGGGAGGTGCCCACAGGAGCCCAGAGCGGCCTCCAGCACCGTTTCCGGACAGATCCGGCGGATCCGCGGACGAATCCCAAACCGGCGCCCTCGCTTGAGACATCCCCACAAAACCGGCCCCGGGGGAGGTGCCCACAGCCCAGGGGTCCTCCGGAACAGCGAAGTGGTTCCCAGTCGCGACCGCCCATCCGGAACCATCTCAGGGGCCAGAATGAGTCCGGAACCACCGTGGCAGCCCGGAACCATCATATACAAGCCGCGCACATTTATGTGGCATGGGACTCCCGTGGGCCACTCTCTTGGCCAAATTTCATGGTGGGTTGCTCTTGCTCCTGCTCCTCCTGTTTGTCTGCATGCATGTCCTCCTCTTTGTTTGCATTGCATTGCATTGCAGACGCATAGCGTTGCAATCGCACTCTTCCCTCCCATCCTCGCAACAGGACCCCTTTGGAAAACATTCCAAAGGGATTCCAGTGGAACGCCTCACAGCAGGAATCCTTTGGAAACCGCAACAAAGGGATTCGATTGGAAAGCGCCACACAGGGATGTGGGAAGCGAAAAACCAAAAAAACACAAGGAAAAACCAAAAAAACCAAAGAAACCAAACACCAACAGCCGAAAAACAAAAAAAACACAAGGAAAAACCCAAAAAAACAAAAAAACCAAAGTTTACAACACTTTCGCTGTCAGGGCGGTGGGGGTGGACGAAGTATCGAAATCTTTGGTTTTTTTTGTTTTTTTGGTTTTTCCTTGTGTTTTTTTGGTTTTTCGGCTGTTGGTGTTTGGTTTCTTTGTTTTTTTTGGTTTTTCCTTGTGTTTTTTTTGGTTTTTCGCTTCCGCCACCCCTCCCCCTGGGGAGCGGGCGGCTCCAGGAGGCCCCAGGAGGCCCCAGAGAGGCCCCAGAGAGGCCCCAGGAGACCCCTGGAGGAGACCCAGGAGGGAACCCAGGGGCATCGCAAATTCAATGTCCCTTCGATGCCCCTCCCCTCTCCTCACCTCTCTCTCCCTCAACCAAGTTTTCTGGTTACCCTCTCTTTCGTGCCCGCCATCCCCTTCCCGCGACGGCAGCAGACTCAAGGCCCAGCTGGTTGCTGAGGATGGGTGCCTTTCGGGTGCCTTGCGGGTGCCTTGCGGGTGCCTTAGCAATTAGCGGAGTGCATTGCGAGTATACACGTGCCGCGCAACTCCCCAAATATACCATTCAGAAGGGGGAAACGCTCGAGAATTTTTTTTTTGGGTTTTTTTTTTTGTTGTTGCCGTTGCATATGAACGGAAAGCGAAGCATTTCTCGTTAAGTGCAAAAATCAGATTTGAAGAAGTATCATAATCATTATGACGTTGTGCATTTTTACTATCGGCGTCGACCCCCGAATTCTGAGGATGGGTGCCTTTCGGGTGCCTTGCGGGTGCCCTTCGGGTGCCTTTCGGGTGCCTTGCGGGTGCCCTCCGGGTGTTTTTCGGGAGCCGTGCGGGAGCACTTCGGGTGCTCTTCGGCCGTCTTCGGGTACCTTTCGGTAGCCAGCAAGGGGCTTGGGAGGAGGCGGAAGAGAAACCCAGGATCCCAAGAGGAACCTAGGAACCCAGGAGGAACCGAGGAACCCAGGAACCCAGGAGGAACCCAGGAACCCAGGAGAAATCCAGGAACACAGGAGGAACCCAGGAACCCAGGAACCTTGGAGGAACCCAGGAAACCAAAAGAAACCCAGGAGGAACCCAGGAACCCAGGAGGAACCCAGGAACCCAGGAGGAACCCAGGAACCCAGGAGGAACCAAGGAACCCAGGAACCCAGGAGGAACCCAGGAACCCAGGAGAAATCCAGGAACACAGGAGGAACCCAGGAATCCAGGAACCTTGGAGGAACCCAAGAAACCAAGAGAAACGCAGGAGGAACCCAGGAACCCAGGAGGAACCCAGGAACCCAGGAGGAATCCAGGAACCCAGGAGGAACCGAGGAACCCAGGAACCTAGGAACCCAGGAGGAACCCAGGAACCCAGGAACCCAGGAGAAACCCAGGAACACAGGAGTAATCCAGGAATCCAGGAATCTTGGAGGAACCCAGCGTTTCCTGACCCCCCTCGCTGCTCGTAGCTGTTTGGGCCCAATCGCAACGCCGAGCGTGCGCCTTCTGGCAAACCCTCAGCGTCATTCAAGACCGCGGCATGGCCGCTTACGAGGACCTGAAATCGGCGACCGAGGGCTGGTATTGCCGCCCTCTTCCTGCACCAATGGTAACGGGCGTGCTGCCCCGTGGAGAAATCGAGCCTTTTCTCGAACTCACGGACGACATCGGGGCCAACGAGAACCCACTGGTGCACTACATTGATTTCATCACGGGGCATAGAGACCCAGTCCCCCCCGAGCTCGACGAGCAATACAAGGCGGCCTGGAAGGACGACAGCTACCACAATCTGCCGCCACCGTTCGGGTTCAAGACGGCGCCGCAACACCACATGACGCTGCAGATTTGTATCCTTGACGCCCCCGACGGCACGAAGACCATAATCAAACACTGCGTCATCCCCAACAAGGCGAAGACGGCCGTCTTCGCCAGCATGGCTTTCGGGAGCGTCAAGAAGCTCTGCTTCCAGCATCCCAAGGTGCACGATTGGGGAAACAAAAGGGTGGCGAGGGCGCGGCGCCCTCGCCATTTTGTTTTTTCGATCGCGCCGCCAGGTGGGGGTCAAGGTCTGGCAATACGCCTTCGAGCGGTTCGGAGGCAAACAGTGTCGGGCTTTCTTCTTATCGCCAGACGTCAAGACGGCCACCAAGGTGAACGAGTTCTACGAGCTCTCGGACGAGGATATAAACGCTGGCTTCGAATACATCCTGAAGAACGCGCCTCGCTCCACGGCCGAGCTCAAGCAGCTGGTATGGCAGACGAAGGCGCTACGCAAAGGCGCCCCCCTCTACGGCTGGCCCGCCCCCCTGGTGGCGAAGGCGTTGAGCGGGCTCGCGGCGGAGGGCGCGCTTGCAAAGAAGGAGTTCGAAAACAACGTGATCCTCTGCGAGGACCACTTCAACCTTCGCGTTCTCGAAGCCATGCAGGAGCTGATCAACAGCAACGATTCGCCTGTCCTCATTGGGGAGCCCAACATCGGCAAGACGCCGCTCGGGCGCGCATTCCTGATGGCAATGTGCCGCAGGAACGCGCGGGTCCACGGATTGGACCCCGCGGGTTGTTGCATCCGCGTCACGCCTGAGATCGATTTCTTGCGAGGCGAGCCCGGCGACATTCTCATGGGGGACTTTGTGGACGATGGCTGCTTGAATCTCCTCCCGCCCAAGATGGTGAAGGCCTTGCTCGACGTCGGCCAGCACGAGAGCATGTGCTGGGCCAGGTGGGGCGCAACGAAACGGAAGAAGGGGGAGCCTCGGTGCTTGGCGGACCAGACTTACGATCCGAATGCCGAGAAGCTGGACCGCTGGCCCTCCGTGAAGTTCCAGGAATTCTTCGAGCTCGTGCGCCCTGCCTTCTCCGAGAAGGCGACCCGCGCATGCATGCTGGCTTTCTTCAAGCGTTCTGCGTTTCTGGTGAATACCCAGGAATACCTCTACTGGCGCCCAGCAGGCACTGAGGAGAAAGATGTTCCGCGCATTAACTTCAAGGGCGAGACCTTCCTGACGGCCGAGGGGAAGCGCCTGTACCTACTGCAGAAGGACGGCGACATGACCCCGCCCGCCAATATCCAGCAGCTCTTGGAGAAGGAGCGGCTCCTCGTGGACTCCGCCGTGGAGAAGAACCGCAAGAAGTCCTCAGACGCGGCCCTCGGTTCTTTGCCAGCCCCGTCGTTCGTCCAGGTTTGGGGGTTCAAAGATGCGGCCCTGCGGGGTGGGGTCCTAGGGCTGAGGGAGCACTTCAACGCGTTCTGAACGCTGAAACGCTGCCTCGGCCTTGGCGGACATCATCTTTGAGCCCCTCCCGACAGGTGAAGCGAGAGCGCGTGTCCCCTGAGCGCCTGACGTTTCGGAAGCGCCTGCTCTCGGGGATGACGCTCAATGTCGACAGCCCGTCCCCCGCCAAGCAACATGCCGCGGCGTCGTCCACTGCATCTGGGCCCGCGGCCCCGCCCCGCGACGATCTCGAGGTCCAGCTCTCGCAGATGCTGGCCGAGGAGGGGGCGCCCGCTGTGCCTGCGATGCCCTCGGCTGCGGAGGAGGACGAGGCGCACGCTTTCCTCGGTTCTCAGAGTCAGGAGTGAGCGGGCGGCCGCGAGAGCGCGGGCGGGCAGGTGCGGCGCGCGGGTTTCGCGGGCAGCGATGGCACCCTCAGCTCGGGCGCTGATGCCGCGCGCGCTGCCGAGGTGGCGCGCGCCGCTGCGCCCCAGATGAGCTGGGGGCGCGCGCCGCCAACATGTTGTGTCTTGATAGGGTTATCCACAAGTACCGCGCGTTATCATGCCATTTTCTTTTGCCGTTCTAAGAAATCCAGCCGCCCCCGCAGACGTCGTCGTCGTCGCCGCCGCCGCCGCCATCGCCGTCCATCCGGTATGGTTGCTGTCATCGCCGCAGCCGTTTCTTGGCCGAATCGGCAGCCAGAGCCGCGGGCGCCCGCGCCTCTCGCGCACTGCCTCGCCCGTGCTATCGCGCCTGGAGCCAGGGATGACCGCCCACCGTCGCCCCGCCGCCTCCGAGGCCAGGGGTCGAAGCCGCACGCGAGGGCAGCGCTTCCCCCAGAAGCGTCGCAACAAGCGGTCGGTGCAGGCCGCCTCGCGCCGCCGCGACATTTTGGCCAGGGCGCGGAAGGCGCGCAAGGCGGCCCAGGCCAAACGCAAGCGCTTGGAAGCCACGGGCGTGTTCTACACGCCCAAGCGCCAGCGGGTGTCCCGCGTGCGGCGCGGCAGGTCTTCCTTAGCCAAGATCTACACGTACGAGGACCTCAGGGCTCTGAAGACCAAGGATGCTTACGACTTGATGGTCCAGGCGGGGTACCTCGGCGACCCCTCCGAGAACGTTTGCCCCAGGTGCGGATGGCCATTGGGTTCGGTGATTCACAGGGGCGAGAAGCGGCATCCAGTCCAGAGGTGTCAGCGCAAGGCCTGCTCGTCGTCCTCGGTGCAGGTGAAGGTCACGAGCGGCACGTGGGCGGACGTGGAAGTGCCTCTCCCGAAGCTGGCGGGCGTCGCCTTCCTGTCGCGCGGCGCCCTGACGTCCCGCATGAGTACAGCCGACATGGCGCTGATTGCCAAGATGGGCCACAAGCAGTGCGAGGCGGTCAGGCAGAGTTTGCTGGAGATCGTCTCGGCTGCTTCGAGGGAAGAGCAGAAGTCGATCGTGCTGAGCGGCCAGTGCGAGACCGACGCCACGACCCTGCGGGTCGTCCAGCTCAAGAACGGGCGCAACATGCACATCCGCGTGTTCGGCATGTGCAAGCGCGGAGACCACGAACACGCCGTCGTGCACATGCTGCCGCCCTTCTATGCGGTCCGTGGCGGCCCGACGCGCCCCGAGAGCACGGATGAGACCGCGCCGCTGATCTCAGCTCACACGGGGGCCGACGTGCTGATCTGGCACACAGACGGAGCGCGGTGCTACCGCCGCCTCGAGAACCACACGAAGGTCAAGCACGCCAAGCGCATCTGGGCGACTGTCAAGACGCTGACCCTGAGCGGGGGCGACGTCCTGTGCTGCTACGGCGGGACGCAGCTCCAGGACGGGCTGTGGTCGCACGTGAAGAACGTCGTCCCAACCACGATGAACACGTACAGCAAGGAGTCGCAGGCGCAGCTCGAGAACTGGGTGCACTTCTGGGCGTGGCGCTACAGGCGCGCCAGCTGTCCAGATATGTTTCTCGAGCTCGGCTCGGCCGTCGCCATGGCCAGGTTGAAGGGCCACGTCTGGTGAGAACCTGCCTGTGCGCTAGAGGGGGCCGCATGTGTAAATAATCGCCATCGGCCGAGAGGACAGGGGGGGGAACCTGTCTGGCGAGGACCGCGGATAAAAAATAATCGTCAGCGGCCGAGAGAGAGAGAGAGAGAGAGAGAGAGAGAGAGAGAGAGAGAGGGAGAGAGAGAGATGGATATACGGAGCACGGAATAGAAGAGAGAGAAAGATATACAGAGAGAACGGGAGAGAGAGAGAGAGAGGGAGGGGGAGAGGCGCCATGAAATTTGGCCAAGAGAGTGGCCCACGGGAGTCCCACGGCATTTATGTCTTTATATATATATATATATTGTATGTGTATGTATTTATATGTATATATGTATACAAACATATGGAAATTTGTGTATATATTTACGTACATAGATATGTTAGTTATGTTTGTATATTCATATCATTTATATGCACGCATATAACATGCATACGCGCGTATGTTGTATATATATATATATATATATATATATATGTATGTGTATACATGCATACATACATACATAATCGTATACAGTATATACACCTATATAGGGGAGGAGGAGGAGGAGGAGGAGGAGGAGGAGGAGGAGGAGGAGGAGATGACGAGAGGAAAGGAGGGAGAGAGGTGAATGAAGAGTTTTTGGATTCGACGAGCTCGTTTTCGAATTCAACGAGGTTGCGAAATCACGCGGGCTATAGCTGGGGCTCCGCTACCAAACTATTGATCGCGCAGTTGAGCCAAGCGGCGAGGAGGAGGAGGTGGAGGAGGAGAGGCGGAAGAGTAGGAGGAGAAAGTGGGAACGTGCCCGATCGGTCCCCCGCGCCTCAGCGAACTGGCCTGGCGCAAAGGACGAAGCGGTCGTCGCCCTCGTAGCGGGTGTCGAACCACGCGAAGTGGTACCTACAGGGTGCGGCGCGCGCCCGTGCTATGATATGCTGTGCTAGCATAGCAGCACATGCTGCAAACAGCACTAGATGCTGCGATCTGCTAGCGAATGCTCTGCAAAAGATCAGGGTTCGCCCTGAGGCGCCCGAGGTCGTCGAACCACTCGAGCACGGCGGCGGCGGGCTCCTGCAGCCACCTGTACCACCGCGTGATGTGCACGCGGTGGAGCGGCGCCCTTTGGGACGCCCGCCACACCCACACGGGCAGGCGATCCCGCGGGGCCCGCGGGAACAGGTACCCCCTGGGAGCCCACCGTGGCGCCCGCTCCCCCTCGCCCACAGGCGCGACGGGGGCCTCCCAGGGCACCACTGGGTCGAGCCCAGGAGGCGGCCCAGGGAGGACCACCACATCCGCCGAGGGGGGGAAGGGGGAGGGGGGGCCCCCAGGCCACTCCCAAAGCTGGGCCATGAGTCAAGCCCTTGAACCGCAAAAAAAAAAACACAAGGGGGAGGAGGAGGAGGAGGAGGAGGACGAAGAGGAAGAGGAAGAGGAACATGAGGAGGAGGAGGAGGAAGGAAGAGGAAGAGGAGGAGGAGGAGGAGGAGGAGGAGGAGGAGGAGGAGGAGGAGGAGAAAGAGGAGGCGGGTGGAGATATGAGCAGAGGTAAGAGAAAAGGAGGGTTGAGAGGAGGAGGAGGAGGAGGAGGATGAGGAGGAAACAGGAAAAGGAGGAGGAGGCGGAGGAGGAGGAGGGAGGAGGAGGAGTAGGAGGAGGAGGAGGAGGAGGAGAAAGAGGAGGAGGAGGACGACGAGGACGACGAGGACGACGAGGACGAGGAGGAGGAGGAGGAGGAGGAGCAGGCGCCTGCCTTCCCCTCTTTCCCCTCCCTTTCCCCTTTTCCTCGTTGTATTTTTCTTTCCCTCCCGTTGTTTCGTCCGTCCCCCGTCCTTGCTTAATTTCATCGCTCCTCCATCCTCCCCTCCCGCCCTTCCATTCCCTCCCCCTTTTCCGTTTCTGTCTGTCTGCCTGTCCCCTCTTTTTTTTCGTCGCCCTCTCCTTCTCGGACTGGCCCAAATTCCGAGCTGGCCATGATTTCTGGCTCCGTCTCTCGGCTGCTCACTGCTCGGTCTGCTCGGGCTCTTCCGCTCCATCCTTTTTCTCCTCCTCGTTTTCTTCCTCGTTCTCCTCCTCATCGTCCTCCTCCTCCACCTCCTCCTCCTCCCCTCCTCTCTATCCTCCTACTCTTCCTCCTCCTACTCCGCTTCCTTCTCCTGCTCCTCTTCCTCCAGGGGCGGAGCCTAGAGTTAGAGAGAGAGAGAGAGAGAGAGAGAATAACAACAAGACAGAGAGACGCAGCGAGCGCCTGGCACGAGCTACAGATCGAGACCACACCGCCTTCCACCAGCGATAGTCTTCGGTGTCAAGTCGACGTCGTTTCTAGATGGGCTGGTTCGGGGTGGCCGCCCTCCGTGCCTCCGCCCAGCCCTGCCCATGATCCATCTCCCTGATCCTCATGCCCATGTTCCTTTTCTTTGCTAGCGAAGCTGATGCTAGGTGCAGGTTCCGTAACCGCGTTCGGGCCTCTGCTAGGCCCGCGTTCAAGGAAAGGAGGCACTGGCAGGGAAAGCATCAGTATCGCTAGCAAGGGAAGGGAACATGGGCATGTAAACCAGGGAAATGGATACCCCTCCCCTCTATCCCTCTCCTTCCTCTCTTCCGCTTTCAAACGCCGCGCCAATCGCGAAGCGCTCGCGTTTCCACGCAAGCTTCTCCCAGGGGTGCGCGACCGCAATGCGCTGCAAGGCGACGGGGGCACGCTGCAGGGGGCACAGGGCACGCGGCAGGGGCTGCAGGGGAGGTCCCGAACGGGTCGGAGGGCAGCTGGGTATCTTCGAGCATTTCGAGATCTCAGTAATATAGAAGATGGGGCGAAGGAGGGAGGGTCGCAGCAGCCATCACTTGTCATCCTGCACGTCGGCCTTGCCAAGGAGGGGGAGGATGAGGATACGGATACAGTCAACCCATAATAGTAAGGATGCTCGGGAAGGATGCAATGGCCTTGGAAGACAACGACACTTTGAGAGCGGGGAACAGCAGGTCAAAGCGGCCACGGATGCGCCGAAGGTGAAGGATGCAAGGGGATAACTTTGGAAAGTCGCTCATCCTTACTATGCTGGTTGACTGTGGTGAAGGGCCCTCCAGGGCGACTGTCGGTGAGAGGTGATGGGCGAACACACGCAATGAACTATGCGATGAAGTCCAATGAAGTGCAATGAACTCTTCAACCTTTGAAGAACAGGGGGAAGAGAGGAGGCAAAATGGGGAGGACAGCGGGAGAATATGACGAGGAAAAGAGGGTGGAGGTGGGATGTACGAGGGCGAGGGTGAGGGGGAGGACGGGATGGTGATCAGTGGGGGAAGAGGAAAAGCAGAGGAGGAGCAGGATGAGGCAGAGATGGAGTGGATGGAACAACGCCTTGCTGCAGTAATCGTGAATCGTGCGCATGTTGGATGATGCCGCCCTTGTCTTTGCCCTCTTTGCCCTCCTCGCCTGCTTCTCAGCCTCTAAATCCCTCTCTAAAAGTGCTGTCATCCTCGCCTTTTTCCTCATCAGCTGCCCATCGCTCATCAAGAAATTGACTCGATCCATGAACTTGCCATCCTGCGCAGCCTTCCACGCTGCCCACAGCGCCTCGCAGTACCCCCTCGGATAATGCTCTGTGAGCCCAAGCTCCTCGCGCGGCGCCCCCAGCTCCATGGATGGAGGAGGCATGTGGAGTTTGGGTGACAAGGAGACTAGCAGGAGGATTGGTGGATGAAAAGGGCGATGGCTCGACAAGCTGTATTAGTGAATCACGCAGGGGTTCACAATCATCCAGCTCCATATGGCGCCCTCCCTGCCTAATCCCCTCGATCCCTGCACCCAGGTTGTTTGGTGTCCCACCTTCCTCTCGACCTTTGCAGTGGAGATTGCACGCTTCTCCCCAGTCCCAATCCCCCTGCCCTGCCCCAAAGAAGGAGCACAAATCTGTCCTTGCCACCGATAATCCACCCTGCAGTGTCTTTCGTATGGAACCTGTCCTTATCACTTTTCTTCGAGCTGCACTGCGGGCGCTTTTTTGAGAGCAACTTGTGGACGGTGGATGGTAGCGTAGTTATGAGATGGCACGCTTTCGGGATAGGTGGGTCGGGCTGGAATGCCCCCATGTATGTAAGAATAGTGCTTGCGCCCAGTAGCGCCATCACAGTCTGCATTGTCGGATGCTCATCCATTCTGCTCTGAAGAGGCTTCTCAAACACAAACCATACCCGTCTGACGTGCACTAAAGTTGCAAGATAAGCCACAAATTGGAGCTGGATGTTCGCAGAGACCACCTTCGGGCACTCCTGCCCGACCAATTTGAATTTCGTTGCGCCCTGCCCCCCCCTCCTTAATAGCATTCGCCTCACCCAGCTCCTCCTCCGCCGTATCCCCCTCCTCCTCCTCCTCCTGCGCCTCCTCCTCCTCCTCCTCCTCCTCTTCCTCCTCCTCCTCCTCCTCCTCTCCCACCGAACGCTATCGTATAATCTGTCAGGTGTCCCTGCTTTCCCCAATTGCTCCAGACACGCAGAACCCCGAACGTCACGATGCAACGTCCAGTCATCCATGTGGAGCTCACCCTCCACCTATCACATCCCGCCTCATCCTACTTCTGCGCTTGTATACGCTCCCATCGTACAGATGCATCATCATCGCCGCAAGTGCTGCCCCGCCGATCCTCATCACCGAATATGTTGTACATATCCCGCTTGTGCCCTGTAGCGTTGATGAACCGTAGCCAGCTGCGGCACTCCAACTGCGGGCGTTCAACGTGGCGACGGGTGAGCGAGCATGAAGGGGAGAGCCCAGAAAGGTGAGGGGGGGGTGAGGAGGAGGTTGAGGAGAAGGAGGTACCAGATGAGGGGAGCGAGGAGGAGGCGGAGAAGGAGGAGGAGGAGGAGGAGGAAGAGGAGGAGGAGGCGGAGGGATAAGGAGAGGGAGGAGGAGGAGAAGGAAGAGGGGACACGAATCATCAGAATCTACACCCTTGTCTCTCCTCTCAGCTGCTGCTCCGATAACATCAACCCAGCTGTAACTCTTCCTGGCCGCGCTCGCGTTCACCTCCCCCGCCCAGCGGCTGGCCACCGCCACGGTAAGTATGCCGCCCTCCTTCAGGCGCAGCGCAGTAAAACATGCATGTAGTTGCCCCTCGAGGCTCGTGAGATCTTCCTCGATGTGGCGTGTGTATTTGTCGAACTCCATGGTGTTCTCGCCTGCCTCACGAAAAACTTGTGATTGAAGGCCACACCCTGAACATACCTTAGTCGAACTATTGTTTTACCAATCGTGAAACTAGCAATGGCCACAATCGATTACCAAACGAATGTAAGGCTCGTCTGATTCAAGGCCCCGATCACGGTTCAACAAATTAGGGTTCCTCTCTTTCTCATCTGTTTCAATCGTTCCTAACCTTACAAGGCTGCCACCAACAGACCCCGATCGAATCATAATGATGCGTGCTAGTGGCCAGTGCCCGTTCTGGTTCCTCCTGCTCCCCCCGCTCCACCCGCAGTGCTGATGATGCTGATGATGATGATGATGATGATGATGATGATGCTGATGGTGGTGATGATGATGATGATGATGATGATGATGATGATGCTGATGATGATGATGATGATGATGATGCTGATGATGATGATGATGATGCTACTGATGATGATGACGATGCTGATGATGATGGTGATGATGTTGGGGGTGATGATGAGACTAATGAGGTTTTCTCCAGTGTTGCTGAAATACCTGGAGAAATCATCCTCATCAGCATCATCATTTTCATCATCACACTAGTAATAAGCATACTCATCATCACCAGCATCATTAGCATCAGCATCAGCATCACCATACTTATCATCAGCACCATCATCGTCAGCATCATCATCATCAACATCTTTATCTCCCACCGCTAGTCGCTATGCAACCAGGCTCACTGAGGGGAGCACTTCAAAGGCGTCCAAGTCTCTAGATATCGAATTCATATGATTGTTGACGAACTCCTTTACAGCCTCTATCTGGTGCAGCGGCATCAGGTCGCCCCCGTTGCACTCTCTAATTAACGTGGCAAAGCCCTTGATCTCGTCGGGTACTCCAAGGTTCCCACCTCCCCACTGCCGCAAAAGCATGCCGAGCCAGCAGCAGCGCACAAACATGCACAGAAAAGGCAACTGCTGATACTCTTGGAAACATTCAACTCGGACAGCTTGGCAAACGCTGAAAGCATTCGGCCACCGAGGATGTGTGAGGGAAGGGGGAGGAGGGGAGAGAAGGTAAGGAATGAAGGGCGGTCCGAGGACGTGAATGAGAGGGGAGGTGATGAAGAGGGTTCAGGAGAGAACGAGAGAATGACACCTGTCAATATACTCCGAGTGCGCGTTTCAAGACTTTCACGACACGTTGCTTCAACGACTCTCGCGATCGAAGGCCGAAGATCTGCGATGAACTCACCGTGCCGCGATGGCACCAACTCCAACAATGAGCGAGGACGGATGAGGGAAGTACGTCGCCCTCCCCCACCCTGCGTATACGTACCGTGGGCGCGTGCAGCACGATCAAAAAGCTGACGAGCGCCCTTTGACTGCTTTCGGGCCTGCAAGGGCAAGCATCTGCAATGAAGCCGAGACGGGGCGGCCATTGAGACACCAGAACTGGGGGCGGGGCAACGGGGGAGAACGAAAGGGGTGTGGGTAAGGGGATAAGGGGGTCAGCAGCCTTACCCAGAGTCCCAATGGTCCTGGCGCACTCTCTTCACCGACGCAGCTGTCGCCATGCATCGCTGGCAAGGCCCAATCTAACCGGATCCCGTGCCCTGTTGCACGGAGGAGGGGGCAGCGGCGATGCATGTCCCAACGCAGACGGGTGAAGGGATTTGGCAGGGTGTTGGCAATAAATGGATGACAGGCTGGTCATTGGTAGTCCTTGCAGCTTTCAGTGACCTGTTTCATCCCCCCTCCTCGTCGTGCCCCTCCACGTCCCTCTCCCAAAACTTGCCTCGCTGCCCCCCTATTGCCAACGCCCTTGGCCTCTTCCCCACCCGCTCGACCTTCAACCCCTTGGTCTCTAGTCAGTTGAATCTTAAGTCGGGCCTGTCCCTCATGATGAACATTTAGGAATGATGAGAAAATATTAGTGTGACGATTTGGGTAGTCTTCTAACTATACGTGATTATGTCTGATTATTTGCATGTTTCTTCTTAGACCCGCCTGTGGTAGGACACGCCCGACTTAAGTTTAATCCCCATTCAGACTGCACCGTCCTGACGCAAGGTACCCCCACTTCCGAAACACCATTCTTTCGAAGCGCGCCCTGTGCGTCGTCGCAGCAATGGACGCGATCACACCATTCATTGACTCATCAATGTAGGTGTGGTAGAAGTGCGGTGAACCTTTCACACGTATCATCTCAGTGAGATGTCTAAATAAATGGTGTTTCGGCAGCATTGGTACGCCTCCCAACTCAGCCAGATTGCAATGCATTGCTGCGAACGCTTCCAAATCATCACACACATTAGGCGGTACTTTGCGAGGCTGCTTCTCCAGAAGATCGTACCACTTCTCTAAAGCAAGGCCAGCCTGAAGCAACGTGTTTGATTTCTCTCTGTCTGCACATTTCCCTATGAACTTGCCCAGCAACCAAACAGAAAATAAGAATAACCACTTCGTCTCTGCGGCCTTCGTGCTGATCGTTGGGGAATGTTTTTCGCCGATCATCCCGTGGGTGATGTTTCCCACTCGTGTCAACTGGCTTTCAGTGATCCCTCGCCGATCCCTCTCTTGTGGGTACCAGTCCACCAACAGAATCATGATGTTTTGGAGGCCGATAGAAACCAGATCGTCCTGAGTGGTCGCCCGAAGATCGAACACGTTGTTTAGTAACAGCAGCCAGAAAACACTGCCAACATAGACCTTCATGATTCCAAGGTGGATGCAATGCATCTCGTCGATGCTGAATGTCGTAATATGGATTCCCAACGATGCATCGAGCAATGGATTACGATGGTACACCCGCGCATTTTCTCGTGGCCTCCAAAAGCACACAAGCTGGGGCTGCGCATCTAGGCCACTAAGTTTATCAAAGTCCATTGTATCTGTCATTGGCCACGTTGCCACAAGACGATCATTTTTTTTTAAGCCCAACGCTGGGATGTCATGTGAAAGGGCCCTCCCTTTATGCTTTTTCTTGAATTCTAATCTCCATCTGATAGTTCTGTGTGCTTCGTCTGAGTCCAAGATAACCCAATGCTCGTGGCTCTGACATTCTTTGTCGTAATTATTCGGCCCGTGCGGCAGTAAAGGATTCCGAAGATCGTGGTCCCTAAGTTCTGATTGGGGGCAGCTGCAAAAAAAGGCACGGAGCAGTGTTATGGGCGCAAGTCGGCAGGCCCATGCCCGTGCTCAGCTCGGGCCAATCGGCCTTGATATCCACAACCACTGCGCGAAAGCCAAGTTCCTGCCCGATCGTTGTTTTCAACGTTTCTATTTTATACCGTCCATCCCATCACCTCTGCTCTCACCCCGAAAACACCTTCCCTCTTTCCCCGTTTATCATCCTGTACCTCCTCTATGTTCCCCCCGCATATATATATATATATATATTTACAGATTCCCGCTGCGCTACTTCCGTTCTCCGTTTCCTGTCCTTCGCTATCGCCCGTATCGTCCCTTGGCTTTCGCAGCACTCTCCAATGGCACATTGGATTGGCCTTGGATGGTCGCTCGGGGCAGACGAGGCGCCCTGCGGAGCTGAAAGCGGAGCGCGAGCTCCCAGAGGGGGAGGGGGAGTTGTATACATATAGATATGTGTGTATATAGACATATAAACATATCTCTATGTACACCAATCTGTACAAAACATACATATTCACAAATGAGAGAAGGAGGAGGAGGCGGAAGGGATTGGGTAGTGCCTCACGCACACCCCTTGAAGCGAACACCGTAATTCTCCGCCTGCCTTTCTCGTGCTCTGCGTATCCACTCGCTGCTGCAATCCCCGCCGCTCCTGTCCAGATCTTTGACTTCGCTTTGAGTCGGACTCCAGCCACGAAGACCCGTCGTGGCGCACGCTTGGAAATACCCCGTTCGCCAGTGCAGATATGCTCCAATGCAACATGGTATAAACGGCATGCGTCGAACAATAGTGGCTGCACCCACAGTCGCACAACTCGCTTGTCCGTAACACGCATAAAAGGTGCCGCTTGCCAGAGCTCAAGAGATGACAGCTAATGCTGAGAAAGCTTTCAGACTTAGTATATGGTGTCTTATCTGTATATAGTGCGATCGGTAATGTTTTCAATCTGTCTTCTCCCGATAGCTGTTTGACAACGTCGTGCTGTTCGTATGCGTCTATCCATTCAGCATCTCGCACGTTGTTTGCCCAGTCAGTCATTATTGAAGGGCTCTTCGAAATCTCATCGAACAACACTTCGTGCGGGGGCAGTGCATTCACGATCATTGGGCCGCGCTCTACTTCCCCCCTTACCTGGCCAGGCACAGGAAAAGAATATAGCATGTCGTCATATTGTGCAAACTCTAATGCAGCATCTAGTTTCCTCTGGAAGTGCCCTGTCTGCGACGTTGGAGGTAGCTTGTATTTGAATGCTTCCTCTACTCCGCAATGATATGCATACTCACATAAAACACATACAGAGCGTGCAGAAATACGTTTTCCTGTGAGGTAGTGGTCAAGCAACTCCTCGATAAACAAATGTCCACACTCCTTTGCTTTGGCTTTCTTTGCTTCTTCACTTGGGTCTTGCTTCCATTCGGGCAGCTCCCACGGCCGAGGGGGTGACAAACCGTGTTTGGGCATCCCGCGAAAGCTCGATCTAAAACGCCTAGGCGCGAAACCCAAACCACAGCATTGCGTGCGTCAAACTGTAACTGCTGCTTTTAAAATCTGTGTTTGATGTCTAATTTAATGTGTTGTTGTGTATGCAACCTTGTGATGGCTTCGAGCAGTCGCACGCACTGCCGAACTCACGCTGGGCAAAGGAAGTGGGCATCAGAGGGAAGGGATGGGATGCAAGGTCGGGGGTGAGTTGATTCAAAGAAGAAGAAGAAGAAAAAGAAGAAGAAGAAGAAGAAGAAGCAAGACTGCTATACTTGTCCTCGCCGTCGCTCGGACGTCCATTTCCCGTGCATTTTTCGGTTTCGTACGTTTTTTTTTTCCGTCTGATGATCCAGGATGTTCCTCGCTGGTCCCCCCGAGAAAAAAACGCACACGTCCGAGCGATGCCAAGTGTCTACTGACCAAATCGTGCACCGCAGGCCTGTTGGGACAACGAAGTGGGCATAAGAGGGAAGGGAAGGAATGCAAGGTCGGGGGTGAGTTGGTCCAAATAAGGAGAAAGAATGCCATTGTGTACTGATCAGAGCGTGCACCGTACGCCTGTCTCTGTCAAGCGTAGCGTGGCCCGTGGGATTTCCCTCACAGGCGCTTCGCCACTAGAACTAGCATTATCTCTCCGACTGAGCAGTGGCAAGGCTTCTGAAATAAGTGTCTCATCCTTGACCGCAGGGAGGGGGCGGAGCGACTTCTTTGCGAGGGGCATGGGGAAGTGTGGGTGGTCATGGGAAACACAAGAAGCCTCAGAACGTTGCCAGATCAACACGAGCTCGCCCTTAATTCTGGGCGTAACAAAAATGCAGAGAACCAGCGCCCCATCTCAGCACCACCATCGGCCCCTGTCGAATGATCAACGCCTCTAGCCCCATCAACTTCCGAGGGCGAGGGTAAAGAAGGGATCGACGCATGCATCGGGTGAACGGGAGGGAAACAGGGGGGGGATGGAGGGAGCAGGGGAGGGGAAACAAGGTGGAGCGACGTCGAGGAACACGGAAAGTGGGAGGACCCCAATCTGCACCAGAGCGGTACCGGAGCGGCCCCGGAGCGCACCAGCTGCTCCGGAGCCCCCTCCGGAGCTCCCTCCGAGGCTCACCAGAGTTCATCGGAGTTCATCGGAGTTCATCGGTAGTTCATCGGTAGTTCATCGGTAGTTCATCGCTGTTGTTTTTTTATGTTTTTCATATATATATATATATATATATATGGTTTTGCGCCTGTTTCATTGGAGTTCATTGGGTCCGGAGTTCATCGGTAGTTCATCGGTGGTGTTTTTGGGTTGGCCCCCGAGGATCCGCGGCGATTTCTACGAGATCACGAATGATTTGTGCCATCATTATGGACCCAGTAAGTATTTTCTTAATCGATGGCTGTCGTCCCTGGGGGGGCCGTGCAATGGGGGGCTGAAAATGCTGATCTCTGCTGGATTGACTGGTCTGCTGCATGCTGAACCCTGCTGCGCGACCCTGACTGCACCTACTTCTTGGCCCACTTGTTGTTCAACGAGTGCTGCTCGTTGATCATCTGATTCAGCGAGATCAGCTGGTCCACGGGCTTGGTCATCCTGCCCGCTCCCCATACACCAGCTTGCGCCAGACGAGCGATGAGGGGTGGGGGAAGAGTGGAGGGACAGGGAGGATGAAGGGTTGCAGGGAAGAATCAAGTTGAGGAGAAGGGGGATCAGGATGAAACGCAGGAGACAGAGGACAATCGAGGAGGAGATCTGAGGAGTTTGAACCGCAATCAAGCCCTGGGCCCTTGGAAAATACATTGCCCCTCTCTCCCTCCAGACTCTCACGCTCTCTCCTTTTCTCTCTTTCTCGCGCTCTCTGCTTCGTGATGGCTGCCAGCCAGCTCCCCTGCTATCCTCTCGACGATAAGCGTGTACTCATGGATGAGGTCCGTCGCTCTGATGTCCTTCTTGAGGTTGGATGGGGTCTCGATGCACATGCGGACGAAGAAGTCCGTGCGGCTACCCATCGCCTCGTCGACTTTCTTCTGCAAGGACTTGGCCCAGTCGTCTGGGTGCACCTCCCTCTCCCACATTGTCAGAGCAAGCGAATGAGCCGCCGAGCCGCCGCTGTCGCCGCCGCTGTCGCCGTCGCCGTCGCCGTTGCCGTCGCCGTCGCCATCGCCATCGCCATCGCCATGGTCGTCCCTTCCCACCGCCATCCCCCCCACCTTCAGCCACTTCCACTCAGGCATGGTGTCCATCGCGCTCAGGAACGTAGTGGCGCAGTTCATCGCCGTCTGGTAGGTCGTCAGCACCGTCTTGGCCTTGGTCTCGGCTGCCTTGATGCGCGCCAGCTCCTCCTTCTTCGTCTTCTGCTCCTCGGTGGCCTCCTTACCATCATCAGGACGCTGGCCCTCCGCCTGTTCGAGGATGCCAGCCATGCACCTACACCGATCCTGGCCAGCCCAATCCTGAGCGCAGGATCGACCGATCCTGGGATCAGGATTGACCTGGCCAGCTTTTGTGTGGGCGCATGGTTGGCGGCTCGTACCTTGCGCTTGGCCTTCCCCTTGCGCTTCGGCGCAGCTGCCTCGCCGATCGATGCCGCTGGAGCTGCGCCCTCGCTCGATGCCGCTGGAGCTGCGCCGCCGCACGATGCCGCTGGAGCTGCCTCGCCGCTCGATGCCGCTGGAGCTGCCTCGCCTCTCGATGCAGCTGGAGCTGCGCCGCCGCTCGATGCTGCTGGAGCTGCGCCGCCGCCCGATGCGGCCGCGGCGGCGCCGCTGCTCTCGCCCCGCTGGCGCTTGCGGTCCTGCTTTTGGAAAGACGGGGGGGAGGGGGACCCGTGGAGTTCTTGGGGTTGGGTGCGTTGAGGTGGCAGTTCTTCTCCCTCCTAAGGGAGGGGAGGAGGCGAACGATGATGAGGAGGAGAAGGAGGACGAAGAGGAGGATAAGGGAGGAGGAGGAGGAGGAGGAGGAGGAGGAGGAGGAGGAAGAAGAGGAGGAGGAGGAGGAAGAGGAGTGGGAGGGGGAGAGGGAGAGGGAGAGGTGAGAGGAACATGATGAGGAGGGAGAGGTTGAACACGTCCCAGTCCCCTTCATGCTGCTGGTCATCCCTCTCTCGTTTCTATTCTCTCTCCTGATCCTCCACTTCCTCCTCCTTACCTTGCCCCCTGCGCTCCTCCGCCTGCTCGAGTAGCGCCACCTCCAGGGCCTGCGCGTCCAGGCCGCGCTTGGCCCACGCGCGCGTGCCCGCGCCCACTCCATGGACCTGGGCTGAAGTGGAGGAGGGGGGGTTGGAGGAGGAGGAGGAGGAGGAGGAGGAGGAGGAGGAGGAGGCGGCGGAAGAGAAGGAGATGCGGAGGATGAGGAGGAGGAGGAGGAGCAGGAGGAGGACCAGGAACAAGAGAAGAGGGAGGCTGAGTCGCCAGCGACCATTGGAGGATGAGGAGGAGGAGGAGGAGGAGGAAGAGACGGATGAGACATCGAGGACGATTCTGATTACGATGATGTTATTGATGTTGATGATGCTGCTGACGCGGATGCTGTTGGTAATGAGGCTGTTGGTGGCGGTGATGATGATGCCGATGTTGATGATACTGATGATACTGATGATGGTGATGCTGATGATGTTGGTGATGCTGACTATGAAGATGGTTCGACCGATTATGTTGATCATGCGGATGATGATGTTGCGATTGATGATGATGATGCTGATGATGATGATGATGCTGATGATGATGATGCAGATGCTGTTGGGTATGCTAATGATGATGCTGATGCTGATGGTGATGTCGACGCTACTGGTGATGTTGCTTAAGATGATGCTGCTGATGATGATGCTGATGACGATGCTGCTGCTGTTGGTGATGATGATGACACTGCTGCTGATGCGGACGAGGATGATGCTGATGTTGCTGATGGTGGCGACGATGCTGGTGTTGCTGATGTGGCTGGTGGTGATGACGATGAGGAGGAGGAGGTGGAGCAGCAGCAGCACTGCTTGTATCGAACGAGGAGGATGAGCGGCAGGGAAGCAGATCGATCCCAATGACCTCCTGGGATCCCAACGCACGCACGCTCTGGATGGACTCGCCGATCACAACC
>CAUYUJ010005702.1:0-59304 GCA_963575745.1 Prorocentrum cordatum | reverse complement strand
GGATGACTTTTCGCGCCACTGAAAGCTTTTTGTTGGTGCCCCAGGGCCTCATAGAGCCTGCGAGAGGACTTCTCAAGGTCCCCAAGTGTCTCCAGGTGCGCCAGATTATTCCCAGCCTGACAAGGCCTGGAGAGGGAACCAACGCTGAGCGCAGATAGCCCCAACTGTCTGTAATTTTGCGAAGCATGAGGAACAATCGTCAGATGAACGCGAGAAACCCGATGTGGGGAAGCTGGCGGCAGTGGGCGACCCCCTCCAGATATCACAAGCAAGCCTTCGGTGCGACAGGAAGGGGACAGCTGCATGGAGCAGAGGAGGAACGGATGAGGGCGAACAGCGAGCGGGGTCTTCGCACCTGGTGCGTGCCGCTGGGAATGCCCGGCTCACACGGCGGCCCGAAACGTGTGACGGGTGTGCAGAGGTGGGCATTGAAATTAGTTACGAGTTGAGCAGGGGCCGACCGTCCCGGCATTCCTATAGCCCTACCACGGGATGTTCTTAGAACTCACAAATGTTCCAAAAACAGAAGCAATGTTCTTAGAGCATTAACCCGATGTGTAAAAGAAGACAGTCTCAACCAGAAATGTTCTAAGAACATTTCGTGCAAACCACGGGAGGTTCTTAGAACATTGTTCGGTAGGCCTATAGGCGAGCCCAGACGCTTCGCCACTGCTTGATACAAGAGGCCAGCCGAAGAGTTCACACGCTCTTGGGCGGTCCGAGTGCTCCAGCCTTGGCGGGGCCAGCTCAAGGGTAAAAAAAGCTAGCGGCTAGCGACCCTTTCACCGACCCAGCCGACTGGCTCACTTCGACCCCTCTTCTGATTGCAACCTCGGCGTTGCAACATGCCAACTCGGAGGGAGCACGCACATATCTCTGCGCGCTGAAAGCATCGGCCCGACAGCAAGCCAGGCAAAAGTTACGACGGCGAAGTGGGTCGCATCCGATCATCAGCTTTTTGGATCCATGCCTGGGGCGGAGTGCGCCGAAGGCAGGATGAACACGAGAGGAGGAAGATATACGAGGTAGCGCCTCTCAGCCGAGCGCCGACAAGCCTCGCCAATGCACAGCCGCTGCCAACATCGCTGCACCGGCCAGCCACTGGCCAGCTTGTGCCCCGCAGGGACGCAGGCAGGGCAGCGCCACGCATCAGTGGCAGGCAGCGCCACGCTGGCGCTCTCGTGGCATCAGGCAACGCCGTGCTGGGCGACGCCGCCCCTCCTGCCTCGGCGGCGCCGCGCGGCGCTGGACTCGCTGTTCGCGACCGTGGCCCTCTCGCTGCGGCTGGCGCGGAGGTGCCACATGTGCCCGCCCTCGTCGCTCAGAACCACGGAGCCGCGGGAGCAGGCCGCAAGGGCGGACTCCGCGGTCTCGGGGTCCTGGAACTCGAAGAAGCCATAGAGGCCGTTGCCCTCTCGGTCGCGGACGACGCGGCAGCGACGGACCGTGCTCATCTCGCCCAGCGCGGCGTCAAGCGCAGAGCAGATGGCCGTGTCCGAAGCGCCCCGAGGAAAATATGCGAGCACCAACGTCATCCGGCGGGCCACCTTCTGCGGGTTGGCATTCGCCCGCTGCTCGCTCACAACGTCGGTGCGAATCGCTGCGGCTGGCCAGGCCGCTACAGGAGCCCTGGCAACAGTGGAGGCGGGCGCGGTGGGGACGAGATGCTCGAGACCGGGGGGCGGCGGCGGCGCAACCGCAAAGCCCACCGTGCGCCTCTGGAAACCGTGATCGCCCGCCAGTGGCAACGCGAGCAGGCTGCTGCGCAACTCCGGTGTCCGCTCCACCATGTCCATCACTGCCTGCGCCACAGCAGGATCCAACAGCATGCGCGCCACGAGGTCGCCGACGACAGGCTGAGGGCACATTGTTCAGGGACTTTTTAGCAAGCGCGGAGGGGATATGCGACGCCAAAGCGATCTGGGGCTCCAATACCTCGACGGCACTTGAGCCCGACAACTTACGGTCGCATCAAGGTGTGCTACGTATATTGTGCAACATGTGTCCCGTCCCCACATGATACTACAAATGACAGACTTTCTAACTTCAATGTTGACGTGGGTAGAGAGCCCGACAAGCATCCAAAAACCACATCAGAATGGGGTCATCAGAATTTCTTGGGGTGCCCTGGGACACTTGGAATTATCCGAGCGAAGGGCACAACCACATGCAGGTGTGAATGCGGCAAGGCAGGTGGAAGGATGGAGGGGCGCTCCCCATGGGGCCATGGAACACGTGAGGAGTGTGCCGAAATGGAGGCGGTAACGCCATGTAGGCGCTGCCACTGGGGTCCTCGGTCGAGCTCCCAATGAGGCCATGGAAACGGGGCGGTGTCGCCATGGGGTCGCCGCCAATGGGGCCTTTGGTGGAGCTCGCCATGGGGTCACGAGACGTGTGAGGGGTGTGCCAAATTGGAGCGGTGCCGCCATGAGGGCGCTACCGCTGGGGCCTTCGGTTGACCACACGCTGTTGCCACGAAGGGTATGAGGGGCGTGCCAAAATGCCGGCGCTGCCACTAAGGCCTTCGCGGGAGCTCACTATGGGGCCACGAACCGCGTGAGAGGAGGTGCCAACATGGGGCGGTGCCGCCGTGCAGGCGCTGCCAGTGGGGCCGTCGGTGGAGCTCACCATAGGGCTCGAAGCGTGTGAAACTTGGTGCCAAAACGAGTCGGTGCCACCGTGCAGGCGCTGCCGCCGGGGCCCTCGGTGGACCATTCCAAACTTCAGGGCCACGAAGCGTGCGATGGGGTGTGCCAACATGGGGCGGTGGCGCCATGCGGGCGCTGCCGCTGGGGCACTCGGCGGACAACGGCGCGGGGCCACGAAACGCGTGAGCAGTGTGCCAACACGAGGCGGTGCAGGCATGCCAGCACTGCCACTGGGGCCTTCGGTGGAATTTCCATTGGGGCCTCGGACCGTGTGAGGGGTGTGCTGAACTGACCTGTCCACCATCCAAAGTCATAGTAACGAGCGTCGATCCGTTTCGAATGCGGAGAGCCTGGAGGCCATGACGACTTTCCCTAGAGGGTCGCTGCTTCATCCAGAATCGTCTGCTCGACTGTCCTCGTATCCAATGACAACACCACGAGGCCGATGACACAAACAAAACATCCGCACTGAAAATACGGCAACGGTCATGTAAGGAAGTACGCCGTTGTACTGGTGCGCCATCCGCGCGAACAGAAGAAGAGGCGCGCGCGATTCCTTGCCTATACTTGGCCCTCGAGACGATCAGCCGCGACGGGCGGCCTTGTGGTTCGAGACGGACACGGGTATTGCGCAATGCTCTGCCGAGGTCAGGGCTGCTGCGATGCGCGGTCGGGCTTGCTCTGCTGGGTGGCCTGGTTTGCTTCGACGGGTGATCTGGTTTACTTTTGGGCGGGGTCGTGTCTACTTCTGAGTGATCTGGCTTGCTTTGACGTGCGGTCTGGTTGAGACAGTTGTGTTGTTTTGGGGGGCGGTCCAATTGGTTTTGATCGGTGGTCTGTTTCACTTTTGGGTGGGGTCGGGCAACTTTCGGAACGTGTGGCTTGATGCGATGGACAACCGGACTTACTTCTGAGCGGTTTCTGGTCTACACTTGGGTGGTCAGGCCTGTTACGGCGGGTGGTCTGGTTTTCTCTTGGGCGGGGTCTGCTCTACTTTTGGGCGGTCCAGCCTGCTGCGACTGGTGGTCCGGTCTATGTCAGGGCGGGGGCGGGCCTGCTCTCGGGCGGCCCAGCGCACTGTGGTGCGTGGCTTGCTTTGCTCGTGGGCGGGGCCGAGTCTACTTTTGGACGGCCCGGCGTGCTCTGCTCGGTGGTCTCGCTTACTGTTGGGCGGGGCCTGGTCTGCTCTTGAGCGGCCTGGCCTGCAATGACTGGTGGTCTATTCTGTTCGGTGGTCAGTGACGCTTAGCGGAGGTGCGCTGTTTGCTAGTTGAAAACTACTCCAATTCCCGTCAAGTTTGATCGTCAAGGTCACTCTTGCAATTTTTACGCGGGCTTCGGCCCAACCAGTCAGATGCAAGTTGGCGGTGGGCGCGGCAGCTGCAGGGCGCGAGCGCAGCTGCGACCGTTGATGCGCGACTTAACGGGGGACGCGGGGGCACCAAACACGAGTGCGCGAGACGCCACCATCGTTCGCGTTCGGCGATCGGGTGACCCAAGTGGGCCCGCACCAAAGGTCACTCCGGCGAAGGGTCACTCTTACGTGTAGCCGATCTTTTTACTCCTGGGCGATGCCTGGCCTGTTCTTCGGAAGGCCCAGGCTCCTGCATGTGCCGAAATCACCCAAAACATATGTGCACATCTATATATATATATATATACATATAATTTGTGGTGTCTCCCACTTTCGCCCGCCATGGGCTTTTGAAGCCCTAAGATGGTTCAAAGATCGCCCATAGGAGCCTGGCTTCAAGTCCAAGACGATCTCAAGAGTGCCCCAATATGGGTCCGAGAGACGGCTGTTCGCGCTCCATCGAAGGGACTGTTTTTTTCCCGCCTCAGTGTGTCAAAGCAAAAGTATCGAAGCATGCAAAAGTGTTTGACGCATGCTTGTTATTCAGGAGCACCCTAGGGAGGCCTCTGGGCCAAGGCGGCTCCGATGTCGCCCAAGACGCCATAATTCTGCATACGAGATGGCGCAGTATTGTCCAAGTTACCTCAATAGTGCTTCCAGCTGAAGGAGGCCCCAAGAATGCCCCACCATGGCTCCAAGTGGCCTCGGAGCCTCCCAAGGACGCCTCCGAGATGTCAAGATCCTTCAAACACCTCTGGGTTTCAAATTTTCACGCCTTTTCGCTTCCGATGGGCGTCTCAGGAGGGCCTCACGATGGCTCCAAGATCGCCACACATAGCCCCCCAAAGGGACCATGATGGCGCCAAGACGGCCCCAAGAGTGCCCAAGAGCGATCCCAGAGTCCCACGAGGGCCCCAACAGGCGATGGTTCAAGCTCCACAGGGGTAGGCAAATCGATACTGCATCTTTTTTGATCGATGTCCTCCAAGCTGTTTCCATGAGGGACCGAAAGGCCCCCAAGAAACCCACTATGAATTCACAAGGGAGCCTGCCAAATAGCCACAGTATTGACCACATGAACTTCTAAACTGATCCCTTACCGAATGACCCACGAAGGCAGTATGGTTGGCTCCAGGGTTCGCTCAGGCTGATCCCGAGCTTTGATTCAACGGCTGCCCCCCCCTTTGTTCCACCGCTTGCTCCTGCGCGTTCCTGACCAAGGCACCTCTCCTGAGCATCGTTTCTGGATGGGCTGGTGGGAACCAATGAAGCTTCAAGAACATATCGTTGCAAACATTATGCGCGTGGCCTCATTTTCGTCCCCGGTCCGCACTAAATCTCTGGGGATGCACATCTTCCATTGGGTGCGATGCTTCCCGCTCCAAACTCTCCCGCTCGCAAGCCCTTCACCCATCAACCTCAAACATTTAGTCATGCTTACCGTCGATACATCTCATGTGTTTTGTTGGGGTAGCTGCGTCGCAGAAAGGGACCCTACTGTAAGCTGTACTGGATGCCTCGCGAAAGCTCGACTCGCGCCGCCCTGCTTCGCAGGAGACCAGTATATGCGAAGCAGAGGGCGAATCTGAAAATGCGGTTGCCACCGTCGGGTGCTACAGGCGCAGGGCGCAACGTGACGGACGTCTTGCGCACGTAAGCCTCCACCGCCCTCCCCCCTGCGGAGGCCACCAAGCTGGCTGCGCGGAACACTTCTCCGACCCTCACAGGGGCTTAGCAAATTGATACTTCGCACTGCCTTGTGGAGGAAACCATTCAGACGACAGCAGGACTCCCGGACACGAGACACGGCTTGAGCCACCTGGTTTCTGAATTGCGTTGTCTTCCAATTGGCATGAACGCGCCGGCGGGCCTCCCCCCCAAAGCCTCCCGGCACGAACGGGGCACGTTACCATCCCGAGCCGTGTACTCTTTGCGGGCCGTCTGGGCCCTCAGGGGCCACGTGAACCACGTGTGGATCTAACGGATTCTATCTCCCAAAGCCACGACCCATCAAAAACAACAGTGCCCCACGTTCCCAAAGCCACGATATCTCGCAAAATGATTCGAAACACCAATCCCGCAACCACGATCTCTCATAAATCTATCTCGTCCACAACTGGAAGCGATGCGGCAGACAGCCTGCAAGCTCCCCCGGAGGCCTGATTGGGGTGACTTGGCCCTCCGTGAAGCCTTGTGGACGGTCGTGAGGCGTCTTTGGACACGTTGAAATACTTTTTGGCAACCTTGGTAACCGACTGAGCCGTCCTGCAGGCCTCCCAAAGCTCCCTTGGACCGAGTGGCGCGTATATCATATTTGGAAGCTGTCTTGGCCCCTCTAAGAATCTTCTTCGGGCGCTCTTGAATTGTCTTGGGACCCTCTGGAACTTTCTCGAAACTGCGGCGGCTCTCCTGGTGCCCTACCGTCTTGGCTCCCTTTTGGAACGCCTTGGCACGCCTTCGGGGCCACGTGAGGGCCTCGGCGGGGCCTCCTGGAGCAATCTTGAAGCGCGTTGGGACCTTTTGCTTTGGGGCTTTCAGTGGTCCTCTTGGCACGCTCTGGGCGCTCTCGTGGGCAATTTCCTTTTGGGAGGTGGACCTGCCTGGACGCCCTCCGGGGACGTCTGGGGACCCTCTTAAACAACGCGTTATACGTGCTGGGTCTTCTTCGGGCATTCTTAGACCGTTTTTGGGGCGCTCTGAAACGCTCCTGAAACCTTCTTCTGCCGAGTAGCGGGAAGCGCAACCGCAATAAAAAGCCGCGCATATGTTCTATATGTTTTCGGCTGCCTGGGGCCCTTCGTGGTGCCTCTGGAAGCCTCCCTTCAGGCCTACCTCTTGCAATCTTGAACTATGTTGGCGACCTCTGGGGGCCGTCTCGGGGCTCGCTTGGGTCGTGTTGGGTCCTTCTGGAGGATACATCGAGTCGTCTTGGGGTGCTCCGTTGGCTCTCATTGGTGCGTCTTGGGGGGGTTTATCTGGGCGCTCTCGCCAAGCATGGGGGCCATCTGAAGCCCTCTCAGCGCCATGTTGGGCAACGCCTGCAAACCCCAACTCAAATAACTGATGATGTTCATATGACTTTGCTGCCTGGGACATCGCCTGCTGCATCTTTGGCCTCTCTTGGGCCAACCGCACGCGTCTTGTGGCCTCTTGCCTCTTGGGGCATCTCGGAGCGTCTTGGAGATCTCTTCAACCATCCTGACGGTCCCCAAGGCGCGTCTGAGGCCGTCTTGGCAGGGCAGCCTCGGAGCCTCCCAACTACGTGTGTCAATCTCCCGCCTCTCGTTACTCGGGGCGCCCACGCCTGTCATCAGGGCGATACTCGCTTGCTGCCCGCCGATCGATGCATCCGCGCCGCCAGGAACACGGCCCCTTGCAAAACATAACGGATCTACGCTCTCAGAGCCTCTTGGAACTTCCAACGCTGGGCCTCCCAAGGCCCCGCAACGCCTCCCATCGGGAGCGGCCAAGAGGGGGGTGTCCAAGAGGGGGGGTGCAAATCATGACCAGCGGCATGTGCGCGGCCCAGTGGGGGGGCCAGGGACGCAATGAAACAAGAAGGGGCGCCATGAAATCTGGGGAGATATCATGGCCCACGCCATGATATCCCCCCCCCCCCCTAGTCATCACCCTCCTCTTTTCCGCCCCCGATCCCAGGGTCCCAGGGCCGTCGACGGCTTCCCGGAATCTCCCCGGGGCCCACCAGCACCTCCAGAGGCCTCCAGAGGCCCTGCAGAGCGTCGACTCCCAGGCCTCCCCAAGCGCCTCCCAGGGCTCCTCTCGCCATCGCTCGGACGTCCATTCCCTGTGCATTTTTGTTCGATGTCGTGCGTGCATGTTTTCGTAAGGTGACCCACAGTGCTCCTTGATGGTCCTCGCCGAACACAAAAATGCACACGTCCGAGCGATGCCACGTCCTCTGAGCCTCCCAGGACATCTCAAGACATCTCTGGGCGGTTCAAGGCCTCCAGGATGCAACGGATTGCCCCCAAGATGGCCCGACAGAGGCTGGAGAGGGCACCAACGCTGAGCGCAAATAGTCCGAACGTCTTACAATAAATAAATCACAGCATCTGTAATCTCACCCGGTGAAATATTGAAGCAAGTGAACGTAACAATGGGCCCCATCTCAAGGAGTGCGAGGTCCCGGCAAGATCCGCGTAGGACACCACTCCGCTGCACCTCCCAGGAGTCCACGGAAGTGGCGACAATTGCGCAATTGCCCGCCCTTAGGAAGGCGAGGCCCAGCTTGGATCCGCGCCGGACACCACTCCGCTGGGCCTCCCAGCGGCCCACGAAGAAAGTGGTGGCAATTTCACAATTCGCAGCCCCCAGGAACGGTGATGCCCCATCCTGGTCTGGGAAGCACCGCACTGTGCTGACCTCCCATGAGCCCACGCAGCTGGCGACAGTTTCGCAGTTCGCAGCCCCCAGGGACGGCGAGGTCTCATTCTGGTCTGGGTAGCACAGCAATGCATTGGACCCCCCAAGAAAACCTGGAAGTTGCAATGGTTTCGCAGATCGCAGCCCCCAGAGACGGCGAGGTCTCATTCTGGTCTGATGGTACAGTACTGCGCCAGATCCCCCAAGAGCCCACGAAAGTCGCGACATCTTTGCAGCTCGAAACCGCCAGGGACGGCGATGCATCATTCTGGTCAGGGTGGCACCGCACAGCGCTGGAGCCCCAGGAGCCCACGGAAGTCGCTCCAGTTTTGCAGTTCGGAAGCCCATGGACGGCGATGTCTCATTTTGGTCTGGGGAGCACTGCACTGCGCCGGAACCCCCTAGGAGCCCACGAAAGCGCCGACAAGTTCGTAGCTCGCCACCCTCCAAAGAGTCGAGACAGGAGGCACTCACGAGGCAGGCAGCACGTAAAAGGCAGGCGACGGGTGAGAGGCAGAAGGGTTGCGAGGAAAAGGGAGGCAGGACGGGAGAAGGCAGTAGTGCTCTCTTCAAAACAAAGGGTTGAGAAAGACCTTAGGATGGCAGCGATAAAACCAACAGGCGTTATCAACCAAATGATCACTCATCTACGCGTCAGCCAGAGGAGTCGAATCAGACGGCAGTGGGCGAAGCCCTTCAGATATCGCAAACACGTCAACGCGACGATGGCAACGGTATGCAATGGTTTATACGCCCGAACGGTCAAATAACACTTCCAGACGTGTTCCGTGAGATGTGCTATCTGCCTGGCCAGCGTGGATGTACGACGCATCCCTTTTCGCTGCGCGATCTGTCTGCCACCACTTCCAGTACGTCTTAGAATGTCTTGGAATGGGTGTCTGGGTGCCAGCAGGCCAGGGGCCCGCGGGCGGGAGCGCGAGGTGCTGCCTGAAGCTCCCCCCTGTTCTGCGGGTGCGGTGAGTTGGGGTCTCGACGGCGCTATCTGCAGCTCCGTGGTGTGCGTGCAATCTTCTCGTTCGGGCGTGTAGGCATGAATGGAGAGGAGGGGGAACTCAGAGGGATGAAGAAAGAAACTGAGGAAACCTTCGCGCCTGGTGCGTGCCACTGGGGATGCCCCGCTCACACGGCGGCGCGAAACGTGTGACGGGTGTGCGGAAGCGGGTATTGAAATTGGCTGCAAGATGCCAGCCGAATAATTCAAACGGTCTTGGGCTGTTCAAGCGCTCGTGCCTTGGCGGGGCCGGCTCCAAGGTAAAACAGCTGGCGGCTAGCGACCCTTTCACCGACCCAGCCGACTGGATCGCTTCGACCCTTCTGGAGCAGCGGCCGACCGTCCCAGCATTCCTATATGCCTACCACTTTTTTCTTAGAGCCAGAAGATGCTCTTATAACAGAACCACTGTTCTTACAACATAGAGCCGATGTGTCAAACCAAGACGGTCTCAGCCAGAAATGTTCTAAGAACAGTTCGTGGAAACCACAAGAGGTTCTTAGAACATTCCTTGGTGGCCCTATAGGCAAGCCAGGACGCTTTGCCACCGCTCGACCTTCCTCCCAACTCCACCTTGGCGTTGCCACATACAAGCTGGGAGGGAGCACGCATATATCTCTGCGCGCTGAAAGCACCGGTCCGACGGCAAGCCGAACAACAACTACGATGGCAAAGTGGGTCGCATCCGACAATTAGCTTTTTGGATCCATGCCTGGGGCGGAGTGCGCCGAAGGCAGGAGAAACACGAAAGGAGGAAAGTATACATTATACGTTGGCCTCGCCGGCGCACAACCACTGCCCGCATCGCTGCACCGGCCAGCCACTGGCCGGCTGGTGCTCCGCAAAGACGCAGGCAGGGCAGCGCCGTGCATCAGTGGCAGGCAGCGCCACGCTGGCGCTCTCGTGGCATCAGGCAACGCCGTGCTGGGCGACGCCGCCCCTCCTGCCTCGGCGGCGCCGCGCGGCGCTGGACTCGCTGTTCGCGACCGTGGCCCTCTCACTGCGGCTGGCGCGGAGGTGCCACATGTGCCCCCCCTCGTCGCTCAGAACCACGGAGCCGCGGGAACAGGCCGCGAGGGCGGACTCCGCGGTCTCGGGGTCCTGGAACTCGAAGAAGCCATAGAGGCCGTTGCCCTCTCGGTCGCGGACGACGCGGCAGCGACGGACCGTGCTCATCTCGCCCAGCGCGGCGTCAAGCGCAGAGCAGATGGCCCCGTCCGAAGCGCCCCGAGGAAAATATGCCAGCACCAACGTCATCCGGCGGGCCGCCTTCTGCGGGTTGGCACTCGCCCGCTGCTCGCTCACAACGTCGGTGCGAATCGCTGCGGCTGGCCAGGCCGCTGCAGGAGCCCTCGCAGCGGCGGAGGCGGGAGCGGTGGGGACGAGGTGCTCGAGACCGGGGGGCGGCGCGGCGACCGCAGGGCCCACAGTGGCCGTGCGCCTCCGGAAATCGGGATCGCCCGCAACCACCGGTGGCGCGAGCAGGCTGTGGCGCAACTCTGGCGTCCGCTCCACCAAGTCCATCAAAGCCTGCGCCGCAGCAGGGTCCAACAACACACGCGCCACGAGGTCGCATACGACCGGCTGAGGGCCCATTGTTCAAAGACTTTCTGTTGCGCGCGGAGGTGAGGGTGGGATGCGACGCCTGAGCAGTGAGGGCTTGAACCCCTCGACGGCACCCGCGCCAGACAATCGACGGTCGCATAATGATGTATTATGTTGTGTATGTTGCGGGAAAGGCTTGTCGTCAACAACATTGGCACAATGAAACACATTCTCATTTGAGCAGGTGTTTTCACGATCGGGATTTCAAAAACAAACACTTCGCTCGAAGCACCGTCAGACAACAAAAATCAACTGGTCCACCGATTCCTTGTTACTTCTCAAATACAACTCCCGCTGGCCCAACCCTTGCATGGCACTGGGGACATCTAACATAACTAAAAGAACCCTGAGCCCGAGACCTTTCCGGGACCAAGCCGTGGTAAAACATAGATGGCATGAAACCGCGACCCTCACCGCCGTGGCCACGGCGGCAAGCAGCTCACGCAGGCAATCTACGCGCGAATGCCAGTGCTCACGCGAGAAAGCTGGGCAGCAGAACCCAGGTCGGAAACTCAACATTCGTGCCCTGCTACTTTGCCATGTGGGTTTTGAACGCCCCGGCAAACATGTGCACGATGCCCAACAACATATGTTGTCCAAAACAGACATCGGCCGTTCTTGGGCAGGCGGCCTTGTTCCTCAAGTGGACAACGTCCGCGGCGACGCCAGCAACGAACCCCGTTCAAAATGACCAGGAACTGCTGTTGCAGAAAAAACTCACATACGTATATGTATATGTATGCGTATGTATATATATATATATACAAATTAAGTGTTGGCGCTCCGCGCAGATTTCTTGGATCTGCGCTGGACCCCCCCCCTCCTGGCGCGCTCCGCGCGCCAGGGGCGGCGCTGGAGGCGCCGCCAGGGGGTTCCAGCCCGGATCCAAGAAATCCGCGCGGGCCGTCGAAAGTTTAGGTTCATGGCGCTGCGCCTTCGATGCCCATTGCTTTTCTCTCTCTGGCCATCGCTCGGACGTCCATTTCCTGTGTTTTTGTTGGTTTCGTGCGTGGCTTTTTCGCCAAATGATAGGATGCTCCTCGATATCCCACGCCGAAGGAAAAATGCACACGTCCGAGCGATGCCAAGCTCTTCGGTGTTGGCCTTCATGCCCACTCTGTCTGCACCCACGCCGATCGCATCGACCGGCGGGCAGCGGGCACGACGCAGAGCGCTGCCGCGGGTGCGCTCGCGGGCCGCTCGCTGCTCGCGCCGCTCCGCGCCGCTCCCCGGCACCGCGCCCCTCCCCGCCGTGGCCGCGGCGATGCTCCCGCGCCGGCCGGCGGCGCGGGCCATGGGCGGCGGCGAACGGGTCGCGCCCTGCTGCGAGCAGCGGAGGGCCTGCCACAGGTGCGCGGGGAGGGAGAGCGGGGGGGACGGGGGAGGAGGGGGAGGGGGAGGGTGAGGAGGAGGAGGAGGAGGAGGAGGAGGGGGAGGAGGAGGAGGAGGAGGAGGGAGGAGGAGGAGGAGGAGGAGGAGGAGGGAGCGCACGTAACCTAGGAGGAGGAGGAGGAGGGGGAGGAGGAGGAGGAGGAGGAGGAGGAGAAGGAGGAGGGAGGAGGAGGAGGAGGAGGAGTGAGGAGGAGGAGGAGGAGGAGGAGGAGGAGGAGGAGAAGAAGGAGGAGGAGGAGGAGGAGGAGGAGGAGGAGCAGGAGGACGAAAAAGAGGAGGAGAAGAAGGCGGAGGGGGAGGAGGGGAGTCGGGAAAGTCGGGGTGGCACCGCATGTCTCCAATGGGCGCGGGGGCGCCCGCGGCGCGCCGGAGGTCCGGGTCGTCCGTGGAGGCCGCAAGAGCAAGCACGTCTGCCCAGACAGCGGCCCGCGTCCTGCACCTCGCCCTGCTCGCCCGCCGCCCATCCTGAGCCCCTCGTGCTCGCCCGCGTGGCCCCCCTCCGTCTCTGGAGGCCGCCCCCACTGGGCCCGAGAGGGCGGGGGGCGGAGGATCGTGCCGCAGCGCCGATGCATCGGCGATGCATCGGCCACGTCCGCGGCGCCGGCGCCGGCGTGGAGAACGTCGGGCTCCACATCGAGCCGCATCGCCGATGCATCGGCGGTGCTGTGCGGTCCTCTGGCCCCATCCACATGCATCGGCGGTGCTGTGCGGCCCCCTGGTCCCAGCTACTTCGGCCCCGGGTCCGGCACCTCTTCTCTCGCCCTCCACTCTCCTCCGCCCCTCGTGCTCCGCACGTGGCTCCGCCATCTTCCCTTCCTGCCCCCTTCATTTTTTTTGTTCTCCGTCCACCCCCCTTTTTTTGGAGGGTCCGTGCCATGACATACGCGGCGGCTTCTGACGCCGCATGGACCCTTCAGCCGTGGAATTGGCTGCCCTGGTGCGCAGCACGCAACACGTGGCGCACTGTTGCGGAATTCAGCACGTAGACTGAAAACGTAGGTATGACGCGGTACGTTCGCCAAAACGTTGGCCAATACGCTGAACCAACACGCACCGTATTGGCATGGACGTTTTGAGCACGGTACGTGTTGCGTTTCAAAACGGACGTATCGAGGTAACTAAGGCCTTGAACGATCGCGAATTTCCGATAGCGCAACTTTGTTCGATACCAACAAATTCACGATCACAAGCGGCTCTCAACCTTGCACTCACAAGCTGGGGTCGCCGCCGCGTCGACCTGACACGAACCTGCCGCATCTTTCCCTTAGCTGCCCGAATCGCAACATGCAGCCCATAGCGTGTTGGCACGGAGCTCACACGTAGATTGAAAACATCGGTTGGGGTGATACGTTCACCCAAACGTGGGCTAACACAATGAACCAATACGCAACGTGTTACCACGGACGTTTTGGACACGACACGTGTTACGTTTCGAAACAGGCGTATCAAGGCAGCTACGACGATCTTTCTCTGTTGCCCTCCCTCCCTCCTCTTGTCCAGAAGGGGTGCTGTACAGCCTCCGTGAGGAACGCTGAACAATGCAGGTGGGCGTAGGCTTGATTCGCCCAACCTCGATTCGCCCCGCTCGATTCGCTCGGCTCGATTCGCCCAGAGCTCGATTCGCCCGGCTCGAGTCCCCCAACTTGATCCGCCCGGCTCGATCCAAAGCTCGAATCGCCCAGCTCAGCTCGCCCGGCTCGACTCGCCTAGCTCAGCTCGCCCGGGCTCGCTTCGCCCGGGCTCGGTTCGCCCGGGCTCGCTTCGCATGGCTCGGTTCGCCCGGCTCCAGCCCTCGACGAGGCAGTGGCCGTCCTCCCGCCGACCCGCCCGTTAGGGCCCGCCCACCCGCCCCGACCCGCCCGTCAGGGTCCGCCTGCCCGACCCGACCCGCAAGTTTGGGCTCGCGCGTGCCACCTAGATGACGCATCATACCTTACTGTCCCGCCCGCCCGACCCGACCCGCCCGCTAGGGTCCGCCCGCCCGACCCGACCCGCCCGTTCGCCCGCCCGGCGAACAGATGAGTATCGTTTAACCGATCCGCATCCCGCGCGGCGTGGCCTGGGCCCCACTGGCCGATTTACCCCTCTAGATGGGGATATAAGTCGTGCCCTTCGGGTTTCGAGGGGTTATCCCCCACTAGGGCGGTAATTTTGGGGGGGTCTCGAAGGGGATGGGGATGGGGATAGGGATCGGTTAAACGATACCGAACAGAGCCCTGGCGCACCAAGCCCCAGCGAGACGAGCCCCGTCGCAACAAGCGCTGGCGAAACGAGCCCCGGCGAACCGAGTCCCGGCGAACCGAGCTGGCCGAACCGAGTCGGGCGCACCCAGACCCCCGACGTCGTGATTGTGATGTCTGGGCCCCTTCCCGGGGACGGGCTTTTCATCCCGAGTCGTTTTTTGAAGGTCCCGAGGCCCGGAAAGGGCCCCGGGGGGCCGAAAATAGCGAAACACCGCCCGTCGCGGTGTGGGCGCAAAACAGGGGACCACTAATCGTTTGCACCTGTCGGGGTAACCTGGGTCAGTTGGACCAGTTGGGGTCAGTTGGGTCAGTTGGGTCAGCAGGGCCAGTTGGACCAGTTGGGGCCCGTCTAGGCCAAGTGGAATACTGCGGGCCAGGCGGAGCGCACATCCGGCCAACATTCGTTTTGTAGATTTAAACGATGCTGGATTTACGCGGGTTCCCATGACCAGAAATGGCTTTTTGGAAGGACTCGTGATTATGAGGGTGCAGCAGCTACGTTGATTCGCGATGCTGCAGTCCCAAAGATGGCTTTCTGGCGCGATTCAGGATCGTCAAGATGCAACAATCAGGTTGATCCGTGGCGTTGGAATCCCAAGAACAATGTTTTGGCATGCTTCAAAATCATCAAACGGCTATCTTCCAACGAGGCACTTCCCTCAGTGGAGATGAACTGTTACAGGGGCCTATGAAGAGGGAACTCGGAGGGAGGGTTATTCCAACCTCGTTGATGACTCTTGGGCTTACACTCGTCGTCCTCCTCCTCGTCGTCCTCCTCGTCGTCCTCCTCCTCTTCCTCCTCCTCCTCCTCCTCCTCCTCCTCCTCCCCCTCCTCCTCCCCCTCCTCCTCCTCCTCCCCTCCCTCCTCCTCCTCCTCCTTCCTCCTCCCCTCCTCCTCCTCCTCTCCTCCTCCGCCTCCTCCTCCTCTCCTCCTCCTCCTCCTCCTCCTCCTCCTCCTCCTCCTCCTCCTCCTCCTCCCTCCTCCTCCTCCTCCTCCTCCTCCTCCTCCTCCTCCTCCTCCTCCTCCTCCTCCCCCTCCTCCTCGGCGTCTTGACTGCACCCCTGCCGGACTCCCCGTCGCCCGCGATCCGGGGCGCACGACCCGTGCTCGGAGGCCCGAGCCCGAAGAGCCCGCACGTCTTGCCGTGCCGCGGCTCGCGGACGCCACCCGCGTCCGCCCTGATCTCTTCCGTGCGCGGCCAAGGCCCTAGTCTGTCCCTGGGTCTCCGCGGCCCTAGACTGGTCTCCGCGGCCCTAGACTCTAGACTGGTCTCCGCGGCCCTAGACTGGTCTCCGCGGCCCGGACGCCACCCGACTCTGCCCTGATCTCTTCCAGGCGCGGCCGAGGCTTGACTCTGGTTCTGGGCCGGGCGAAAGGGGGGGGTAGCAAAGGGGGGGGCTGAGAATCAGCTCACGTAGCTCTGATCTCCGCGGCCCTGGGCTTTGGACGCCCGAGACGGGCACGGCAAGAATGGGCACAATGCCCAGCAGCAAATGTCGTCCCGAACCAGCAGCGGCCGCTGTCGGGCAGGCGGCCTCCTGTCTCAAATGGGCGCAGGCTCGCGGACGCCTCCCGACTCTGCCCTGATCTTCCATGCGCGGCCGAGGCTCGACTCTGGTCTCGGGCCGGGCGAAACGGGGGGATAGCAAAGGGGGGGTTTGAGAATCGGCTCACGTAGCTGATCTTCCCGGCGCCTCCCGGCGCCAGGAGGCGCCCATGCATCGAAGAGTGGGCCCGGCGGCGGGGCCGAAACCAGCTGCATGCAGCAGATTTCGTACCCCCCCCTTTCCCTATCCCCCTCTTTCGTTCGGCCCGATGGTCTCCGCGGCCCTGGACTGTCCCCGGGTCTCCAGCAAGAAGGGAATCGCTGGCCGCGTCGTCTCTTCAGCCGGGTCCGTTTCTGCTTGGCGGGGTCCCGATACCCGAAATCCGAGAATGACCCACACACATTCGTGTTGGATGGGACGACGGGCCGGTGCCGACAAGACCGCGGCAGGAACGTTCACATAATCGCTACGATTCCTCCACCTAGCTCGCTGAAGCGCTGACGCGCATTTTCACCCGGCGCATGCAACACGCTCAGTCTGAGTGAAAAAAACGATGTCAGGAGCAGAGCGAGGAGAACCAACCTGATACGAGACGTGCAAGTTACCGCGGACATCTGACCTCTCCACGCTGGAATTGGCTGACTCTTGCCATCTCCACGCTGCTTCCGTCAGCTTCCGACTCGGTTATGGATGCGCTAGGCAAGAGGAGACAGCGAGAAAGAGAGAGAGAGAGAGAGAACGAGAGAATGAGAGGCGGGAAGAGAGACATAGAGAGCTCGGATGTCTTTCGTTGCCGTACGCATGAGACCACGCATACGATAGTTACATGCGCAAATTTGTACATACGCAGATGCGAGGGGGAGAGCGAGCGAGCGAGCAAGAGAGAGAGAGAGAAGGAACGATATGCATGCGTAGATTTACCCATGCATAGGTACATTTGTCTGTGAAGATCTACACTAGATCCATCGCGCGCGCTTCGCGCGCGCTCAAGTTCTAGCTAGGGTCATGATCATCGTCATCATTGTCATCATCATCCCCGTCATCTTCATCGTCATGGTCATGGTCACCTTCACCATCACCACAATCCTCTTCCTCCTCCTCCTCCTCCTCCTCCTGCTCCTCCTCCTCCTCCTCCTCCTCCTTGTCCTCCTCCTCTCTTCTCTCAAGCACCCAATACACGGGTGCCTACTGGAACGCGTGCCGGGAGCCTTTTTGGAAGCATTGTGGCAGTCTCTGGAGCCTCTCCGGGCTTTCATTTGGAGTCTTTTGGGGCCTTTGCTGGCCCGTCTGAGGGCCCATTTCGGCCATTCTGGGTCCCTCTTGGCTCGTCGTCGGGGGCTCAGCCCGTCTTGGGGCCCTCCTGGGGCCCTCTCCGACCATGTAAGAATCCTCTGGTGGCCCCCTCGGGCTTCCTGGGGGCTCTCTTGGGCCGTCTTGTAGCTCTTCTGTGCCGCTTGAAGCTCTCTTCAGCCCATCTTGGAACCACCTTTGGGGCTTCTGGGGCCGTCTGGGCCCATTTCCGTAACCTCTCGGGCCGTCGCGACCGCTGGTAGAACTGAAAAGCGAAGCTCCCAGAAATATACGTTTTTTCATAGGCAATGCTTGATTTTGCCTTTGGAGGGCCTTCTCAGCGGCCTCTTGGACAGTCGTGGGGGGGTGCTTTGGGCCTTTTGTGGCCCGTCTGGGAGCCCATTTCGGCTGTCCCAAGCCCTTCTTGGCTTGTCATGGGTAGCTGAGCCGTCTTGGGACCCTCATGGGGCCCTCTCCGACCTTGTAGGGATCCTGCGGTGGCTCCCTCGGGCCCCCTGGAGACTCTCTCGGACTGTTTTGGAGCTCTCTTGTGCTGCTCGACGCTTTCTTCAGGCTATCTTGAAACCCTCTTGGGGGCCTCGTGGACCGTGTGGCGCCGATTTGGGGAGCCTTTGGGGCCGACGTGGCCGCCGATGGAACATAAGAAGCGAATGTCATAGACATGTATTTTTTCCATGGGAAATGCTATTTTTTTGCACCCGGGAGTCTTCTCAGCGGCCTCCTGGGACCGTCTTCAGGGAGTCCTGGTAGGCGTTTTTCGGACCCTCGAGGAGCTCAATTTGGCCGTTGCGGGTCCCTCTTCGCCCGTCATTGGGGACCTGAGCCCGTCTTGGGGCCCTCCTGGGGCCCTCTCCGACCATGTAGGAATCCTCCAGTGGCCCCCTCGGGGTTCATGGGTAATCTCTTGGGCCGTGTTGGAGCTCTCTTGTGCTGCTTGAAGCTCTCTTCAGGCCGTCTGGGGGCCCTTTTGGGGCCTCTTGGGCCGTCTGGGGCTCATTTTGGGAGCCTCTGGCGCCGTCGCGGCTGCTGGTAGAACTGAAAATCAAATATCCAGGAGCGTTCTTCCATCGAAAATGTTTGATTTTTGCCCTGGGAAGGCCTTCTCGGCGGCCTCTTCGACCGTCTTGAATGCCCTTGTGGCCGTCTAAGAGCAATCTTGGGCTGTCTTCGAGCGCTCGTGGCCCGCCCGGAAGCCATCTCAGTGCGCTCTTCAGCCACCTTCCAGACAACCTGGGGCGCTTTGGGCGCCTCTTGGGCCAGCTTGGGAGCCTCTGACGGGTCTGGGGCCCCTTCTTAACCCTCTTGGAGCCCTCAAGCCCCCACCGGCCCCATGCGAACCAGAGGTCGCAGTTCTAGGCCCTCCCCTGGCCTTCTCCGATATATGCGCACACGCACACACACACATATATATATATATATACACATATTTATATATATATATATCTACACACATCATCCATGTTTGTCAGTGTACGAATGCACCTATAATTATTCCCCAAACCGGGCTTGCACGTAGGGGCTATTACCTCTCCTCTAGTCTTCTAAGGATCTGAGACTGCGGGTCGCTCTGGCTTCCATGTGACCGCCGCCCCTTGTCGCCGCTCCTCGCCTGGGTCTACGGGCCGCTCTGGCCGTTGTGTGGCCGCCGTCGCCGCCTCGTCGCCGCCCGTCGCCTGGGCCTGCAAGCCGCTCTGGCCGCCATGTGGCTGCCGTCGCCGCCGTCGCCGCCTCGCCGCCCCGTCGGCCCGCTTTGCATTGCTTCGCATTGCCTTGAAGTGCCTGGCATCGCTGTATGTTACAGAGACCGCACAACACATAATGCACTGCATAGAATTCATCACGCAGGTCGTGCCGCATATATTGTACCACATACGCAGATCGCACCGCATAGTATGTGGAGTCCACACCCTGTGATGTCCATCGGGCCCACGCTGAGAAGAACCAGCGCAGCTTCACAATGCGTCGTACACTTAAACTGTTTTGTTATGTTTTTTCCGTTTCGCTGGGCGACACCAGCCAGGAGGACCGAGGACCAAGAGGTTCCGAATCATCCAACGACCTCGCACATGGAATGCACGCTGCCAGAAGGGATGCGCAAACTTTCCTGCATGCCGGCCGACCCTCGTTGAAGGGGCCCCATGACACACAAAAACACACACACACACAAAAATAACAGGATTCCCCATCTTCTCCTATATGTTCGGGGTTTTCGTCTCCCCCCCCACTTCCCATATCTTCCCATATCTTCCTGGGGATCGACGATTCATTGTGTCCGTGTGTGTTTTCCCCTCCTGAATTTTGGAGCCCCTGGGGCCTGGGAGCCGCGATCGCAACTCCACCCGCGCTCGCTCCTGCGCTGCCGCTGCCGCCGCCTCTGCTGCTCGCCGCCGTGGGTGAGAGGGACGGACCGCCCACTATCGGGCCGGGCCGAGGAGGGAGGAGGAGGAAGAGGGGGAGGAGGAGGAGGAGGAGGAGGAGGAGGAGGAGGAGGAGGAGGAGGAGAGGAGGAGGAGGAGGAGGAGGAGGAAGAGGAAGAGGGGGAGGAGGGGAGCAGGAGGAGGAGGAGGGAGGAGGGGGAGGAGGAGGAGCAGGAGGAGGAGGAGGAGGAGGAGGAGGAGGAGGAGGAGGAGGAAGAGGGGGAGGAGGAGGAGGAGGAGGAGGAGAGGAGGAGAGGAGGAGGAGGAGGAGGAGGAGGAGGAGGAGGAGGAGGAGGAGGAGGAGGAGGAGGAGGAGGAGGGGGAGGAGGAGGAGGAGGATAATGGCGAAGGACGGAGGATGGGAAAAGTGGCCGAAAGGCCAGGCCGGACGTCCGTCCTACGCACCAAAGTCGGGCCGGGCGAAAGGGGGGGGATAGCAGAGGGGGGGGGTGAGAATCAGCTTCGGCTCTACGCAAGAGCGACCCTGGGTAAGAGTGACCTTTGGTGCGCGGCTTTTGGGGGGCCGCGGGGGGACCAAACCTGGGCGCGCAACCAGCTGCTACTGCTTCGCTTTCAGCCATCTGGGGACCCATCCGTGCCCGCACCAAAGGTCACTCCTGCGAAAGGTCACTCTTACGTCTAGTCGACAGCTCACGTAGCTGATTTTCCCGGCGCCTCCCGGCGCCAGAGGCGGCCATGTGTCGAGGAATGGGCCCCTCGGTGAGGCTGAAACCAGCTGCATGCAGCAGATTTCGTAACCCCCCCTTTCCCTATCCCCCCCTTTCGTTCGGCCCGACACCACCAGACCTGGGGGGGAGGGAGCAAGACCGAGGAGGCTTAGGCATACTCCTCCAATAAAACAACTGCACTGGCACGCCTTGCCGAAGCGCGCCAGCTGGCCGGGAGAGCACTGAACTCGCGCGCCCGCCGGCCGAGAAAACGCGATAATATAAAGGCCGCGCGGCGCTGCCCTCGCAGGCGTATGCCAGTCTGTGCCCCCTGCTTGTTCCTTCGGCTGAGCAGTGATTGTCGTTCCAATGTCCACGAATTGGGGAATCGGATGGAATCGGGATGTGCGCCAGATCGGGCAGCATCAGCGCGGAAGCCAAACCGAACCAGACCGGCTGCGCCAGGATGCACAGCAACGCCAGGCAAGCATCGGGCCGCATCGGATCGTCGGTCTGTCGACATGGAATCAGTCCGAGGATTTCCAGAATCAATGTGACCTCAAATCGATCGGATCGAAACGGGCCCTGTGGTGCAGATGCAACGTTCTAAGCGCAACTCACAGGGCCGACGTCGACTGGCCCTCATCCACTGCTGCATCGTACTCTGACCCTGCCGTGGACCCAGAAACGCCGCCGTTCCTGTCACTGTTCTTCCACTTTGGCCAAAAGACCACATACTTTGAACGAGCTCTGGAGGCTAAGCTCGAAAAGCATAACTCCCGACGCAGTTGCACATGCCAACTCTTCGTGTGGCATTCGTCATCGGGTTCCTGCTCATACCCTTTCCCTCCTGAAAGCTTTCGACTGGCTTTCGGCAACACAGCGTGCCGATCATAGTAACCGAGCGACGGACACACGTGCGAACTATCCGATATGACCACCCTATGACGCAGAGGGCGTAACGCAACAGGTAGACCGAAGTAACCCATCAACAGCAACCGCCGACTACGAGTACTGAGAACCCACATTGAGATCGATCACCGTCATCACCACCATCGATCTCCATCATGGGGGAACCCGAAGGTACCGACACCGCTACTCCCCGGACCTCTTCCAGAACACGTCCTGACTATCATTTCGAGGCGAATCCAGCGGTGGCGACGAGGGCCTCCGAGACGGCACCCCAAAAGGTAAAAACGAGGGAAGCGTGGCGGTATGGGTACCCTTTTCTTCCTCCTCCCAGCATCATCGGTACCCTCCTCGTCCACCGCCTCGCGGCGGCTCTGGTGGAAGAGTGCGGGTCCTTAGACTCCTGTCTTCGGGAGCCTTGGGCTGGGACCCTCGCGGAGGCTGGCGCGCTCCTCTCCCGCACCCCTCCCTCGGATGCCCCCCTATCACGTCTGAAGGGGCCCAGGGGCACACAAGCAAATCTACACTACACACACACACACCCTGGGATCCCCAATCTTTGCCACACTTCCTGGATGTTCGTCTTCCCCTCCGCTTCGCATCGTTTCCACAATTTCCCCGGAATCGACGGTGTTACTTGTGCCTGTTTTTCAAGCAGTGGCGAAGCGTCCTCGCTCGCCTATAGCCCTACAACACAATATTCTAAGAACCTTTTGTGGTTTCCAAGAAATGTTCTTAGAACATTTCTGATTGATATGGTCTTTGACATCGGGTTTATGTTCTAAGAATATTGCTTTTGTGATTAGAAAACTGTTAGGTTCTAAGAACATTTCGTGGCAGGACTATAGGAATGCCGGGACGGTCGGTCCCTGCTCAAGTTTTTCCCTCCCGCACGTCGACGTGCGACACACCTTTGATCTGCTGCCACACCTTTCATCTGCTGCCACGCCTGGCCGCCTCCCGGCGCCAGGAGGCAGCCATGTATCGAGAAGCGGGCCTGGCGGCGGGGTCGAAACCAGCTGCATGCAGCAGATCTCGTAACTCGGCGGTGGACAAACCTCCCTTTAGCACACCTGCCCTTAGTGAAAACGGCCTGGGACCGAAACCGACGGACCTGGACCCGCAAAAATGACGGCCGCGGCGCCCTCTCGCGAACCGAAAACGGCCAATTCCTTCATCGACGTGTCGGGGTAGGAGGTCTGTCCACCCCCGATCCTCAGAGGGCTCGGAAGGCCTCCCGTCTTCTGGGAAGTTCCCTGAGCCTCCCCCGAGGACGCAGGAGACCCCTCCAAAGCGTGAGGGCTTCTGACAAGGCCTGCCTCCTCTCACTGCTCCCCAGGGCTGCCCGCCGACTGGAGGCCCCTTGAGTTTGGCAGGCATGGCACCCCCCCCCTCTCGTTCAATCCCCCCCCCTTTCGTCCGGCCCGAGACGCGCGACACGCCCTTGGTCTGCTGCCACGCCCGCGAGCCAGGTCGCCCCGACGCCGGGGCCGGGGCTCCGCCGCCCTGCCCGCGACGCGTGAGCCGCACGGCCCAGACCGGCGGTGAGGTCACCCCCGGGGCTGGAGGTGAGGTGCGTCATCGATCGGGAGAGGGAGTTTTTTTTGTATTGTTTTTGTTGTTATGTTTTGTTTGTATATATATATATAACAAAAAACAAAAAGATCAACAACAACAGAACAAGGAACAAGTTTTGGTAAGACAGGTGTTGAGACGCTCGCAGCGTGCACGGGGCCATTGTGAAATTGTTTTGCACCGTGCGCCTTGGGCACGTCTTGTTCAGCCGACGCCGCTCGATCGGGAGAGGCAGGGGTACAGTCATCGGCCTGACCTAAGGAACGATAGATAAGGAACGGAGCTCCTAAGCCCCTTTTGAAAAGCAAGTGCTCTTTATCCAAGCCGCTCACTGTAGGACCCTGGCTGCAATCTTTGACTCGGAGAGGGCCCTGGAGCGGGCGCAGCAGTCCCTTGGCAGGGGTGTGCGGGCCTGCGCAGGATGTCCGCAGCGGCCCGCGCAGGCGTGCGAGCCATCCCAGCAGACACCGCGGATATCCCCCCCCTCCTTCCGGCGATGGCGAGGTGTGTCACCACCACGGTGGTCGCGGCGGAGGAGGACCTCTCAGGATCCCCCCGGAACTCGCCAGGCCGTCCAAAACGTTCCGAATTGTCCAAAAAGCTCCTCGACCCTCGATCCTCGAGCATTGATCCTCGGGAGGAGCTGGCGACCTCCCCCCCCTATTGCCTGACCCTTGTGCAGCTGTCCTGGCGAGGCGACCTTCGTATGGCGGGGGGTGGGGGGGGAACGCCCCCTCAGGCCGTGAAGCTGGCCACGCCAGCGAAGCGAAGCGACGCGAAGCGACGCGACGCGACGCGAAGCGACGCGAACGCCTGAATCACGCGTGCTCCAGCTGGCTTGCGTGAGGGCGTCTACCGTTGTGACAGGGCCGGCGCGTGGGAGCTCGGGGCCTGGCCGCTGAAGCAGTTCGGCCCAAATGCCGCCTCAGTCGGGTGCCTTGCCTCGCTGGAGCTGGCCACGCCAGACAAGCGCTCGAGTCTAGAAGAAAAACGGCATAAACAACAAGCCTTGCTCTGCGAGAGCCCCTGTCGATAAGGAATAAAAGTGCCCCCTAACCCCTTGGGAGGCGACCTCAGCTAGGAGGGCCCAAAACATCAGGGATGGGGGGCCTCTGCTGCAGATGTCTCGAACCAAGCCGTCCAGATTCAGTATCCCTGGTGCAAAGACGGGGGCCTAAATGAGGCCAAGTCTTCATCGTGCTATTCGGGTTCGGGGTTCTTCTGTTCTCAACTTGCTGTCGCTCGGAAGTCCATTTCCCCTGCATTTTTCGCTTTCGTGCGTGTTTTTTTTGCTCGATGGTCCAGGATGGTCCTCGATGGTTCTCGCCGAGAAAAAATGCACACGTCCGAGCGATGCCAAGTCAATGACCCGTGCCAGAGGCCGTCCCTCCTCCAGCAGGAAGCCCTTCAGAGGCACGGCCTCCGCCTGCGCGGGCGAACGGACCGGGCACCGCTGGGTAGAGATTGCAATTCCAAGAAGAGCCCAAGATCATAGGAGGAAAAGGTACCCGTACTGCTACCACCCGCCCGCTTTCCTCTTTTTCGGCCTCCTGCCAGGCCCTCGTCACCACCGCTGGATTTGCCTCGAAATCTGAGTCAGAACGCACCCCAGGATAGGTCCAGGGAGTAGCGGTGTCGGTACCTTTTGGCTTCCCCACAAGAGGCCCCCAAAAGTGAAGCGAATGCCCCCAAGAGCCCTCTAAGCCACAGGCCAGGCACGGTGGCATGACTCTTGATGAACTCACTGCTATGGGATTCGGCGGAATGGCGTAAGCCTCTTGGATAGATCTTGCAGGGTTTGGAAGCTGGTGTCACGCCATCGGAGGCTTGGTCATGGACATCACCGCCGTCCCCATCAAGCAAAAGCAAAGAACCCTCCAGGGTCTGAAGCCTCCTGGGCACATTCCTCAACAAACACTCCCACCGAACTGCTCCGACCTCACCCCCATAATCACCATCACCACCGCCATCATGATCACTCACCATAGCCAACCCTGAGCTGGCGAACCATGCAGCCAACCCTTCCCAGAGCTGGTGAGCCCTGCCAACCGAAGAGCAGGTGGACAAGTTCGATGAGGAGGACCTCCTCCTCCTCACCCTTTGATGCCCGACCACCCCCCAAACAACCAACCGACCGACCAACCGACGTCGACGACGACGGCTGCGCTTAGGGGCCAACCCGAACGTCTGAAGGGAGAGGTCGAGCCGTCGTTTCAACCGTTCCACGGCCAGTGGTAGCTAACGGCGGAGCGGCTGTCCACCACACGAACATACATATGCGCAAACACACATGTAAACTACTCTCTGCGTGGAGCTCCCAATATGTGCATTGTTTTTAAAAAAGGTTATACTGTATATTGGGATATTTAAATGAGCGTCTAGCCACATAAGCCATACGAGCCACAAGCGGGAAAGTGAACCTTTTCAAGTTCCCTCTCCCGCAGCTAGAGAGTGAACCTTTCCAAGTTCCCTCCACAGGCCAAAACGCACGTGGGAGAATGAACCTTCTCAAGTTCCCTCTCCCGCTGACGACGACAAGATTGGAACAACAAACACGGAGAGAGAAAGCAACATCCCACGGTGACACAAGCTCTGCGCCAACAACACCTGATCACTCCTCCTTTGACCGCCGTGCGCAACGGGGAGAGCCACTCGGGACACAACGCAAAAACAGAAAACAAGCAAACTGCTCGAGACACCCCCACAAAAAGGCGACGAACAGAGCCGTGAAAGCACCCTCGGCGGCTCCCCTTAGGGGTGCTGAAACCAGCGCCCTCCTGAGACATCCTCACAATCTGCTCTCCAAGCAAAGGGTGTTGAGACAGAAAACAACCAAATCGCTGAAGACATCCCCACAAAAAGGCCGCGAACGGGACCGTGCAATACCCCTCAGCGGCTCCTCTTAGGGGTGCTGAAACCAGCGCCCTCCTGAGACGTCCTCACAATCTGCTCTCAAAGCGAAAGATGTTGAGGCAGAAAACAACCAAACCGCTTGAGACATCCCTACAAAACGGCCGCGAACGAGACCGTGCAATACCCCTCGGCGGCTCTCCTTAGGGGTGCTGGAACCAGCGCCCTCCTGAGACATCCTCGCAATCTGCTCTCAAAGCGAAGGATGTTGAGACAGAAAACAACCAAACCGCTTGAGACATCCCCACAAAACGGCCGCGAACGGGACCGTGCAATACCCCTCGGCGGCTCTCCCAAGGGGTGCTGAAGCCAGCGAGCGGCCTGAAACATCCTCGCAATCTGTTGTGTGTTGAATAAGTCAGACAATGACAAGGTCTGAGTATGAGCAAGTCTGGGCATGAGTGAGTCTCAGCGTGAGTAAGTCTGAATATGAGTAGGTCTGGGTATGAGTAGGCCTGAGTTTGAGCAAGTGAATCTGACCAGGTCTGGGTATGAGTAAGCCTGTGTATGAGTCAGTCTGTGTGTGAGTAAGTCTAGGTATGAGGAGGATGAGGAGGATAATAAGAGGAAGGAGTAGGAGGCGTCCAAGTAATAACACGAACCCCATCTTAGGATATGGGGAACAAGCGTACACACATGGCGAGCAGCGGTAGGAAAGAACAGCTCCACCCTTCAGCGGGGATCGGCCCGGCTCCCGGATCGGCGGGGTGGCCGGCTGCCCCATCCCCGATGTGCGAGCCGAAGTCTGCGGTAGTCGAAAGCGCAGGGGCCAGGAGCACGGAGGCCCAGAAGGCCACGGGGGCCCAATTGAAACCAGATCGGCGCGGGCAGCGCTCACTCGGCCGCCTTCTTTTTCTTCTTCTTCTTGGGGGCCTCCTCGGCAGGGACGTCCTCTGGGACCTCCTCCTCGGCCTTTTTCTTTTTCTTTTTGGGCTTCTCCACGACGCCCTCGGCGACCTCCTCGCCCTCACCCGCTGCTGCGTCGGCAGCCTCCTTCTTCTTGGACTTCTTCTTTCTCCTCTTCTTGACCTCCTTGATGGCTTCCTGCATCACCTGGCACGCGAGCGGGGCTGTCGAGTCGCCAACTCGAAGCAGCCGCCCCACTCGCAAACCTGCGAATATCGCATCGCGCTCCTTGGATGCACAATCCCGTGGCTACAGAGCACCTCGATATGGAATCCGTGCACGCAGCATCGAGCGCGCACCGCGTCGTGGACACCTGGCCTGTGCCACGGCGAGATGTGCCCCGGCAGTCCGACATCTTGCCGACGAGGTTGTCTAACTCTGTCCCGCAGGAATGCCAGCGGTAGAGACCCCGTGGCATCCCAAATGCCGTGCTTTTTCATTTCGTGACGTACGGGTCGACAGTGCCCGAGGCTGCTGTTTGAGCTTGTAGGCGCACTAATCTGGAACGCAGAATGATAGCGCAAGCCTTGGCACCCCGCCCCGGAAGTCCCTGCGCGCCCCCTCCAGCCCCCTCCGTCCAGGTCCCTCCCCCTCCCTCCTTCCCCCTCCTTCCCTCCCTCTCCCTCCCTCCGTCTCCCTCCCTCCCCGTCTCCCGCTCCTCCCCTTACCTCGCTCGTTGCCTCCCTTCGTTTGTTGTCTGTTTCCCCTCTCTCTATATCCAGCGTTGACTCCAAATAAATTAGACGACTCTAATCAAGGAGTCAGAGGAATCGAGCATGCTTGGAATCCGCAACGCAGCAAGCAAGCAAGCGTGCAAGCAAGCGCGCAAGCGCGCCAGCAAGCAAGCAAACAAGCAAGCAAGCGTGCAAACAAACGTACGAGCGTGCAAGCGCGCAAGCAAACGCGCAAGCAAGCGCGCAAGCAAGCGCGCAAGCAAGTGCGCACGCAAACGCGCAATAAGGAGGGATGCCATTGGAAAAAGGGGGGGAGGGGGGGCCATTGGAAATAAAGGGGGGGGGGGGGGCATTGGAAAAAGGGGAGGGGGTTCTAAAGACCAATTATTTATGATGAGCTAAGACTCCTATACAGTCCAAACGTATAGTAAGGACGCGAGGTAAGGACGCAAGACCCTTGGAGGCCGAAGTTGGGATTTTTTGGGCGGCGGGCGAGCAGTGAAAACGGCATAGGACGGGCCGCAGAGGCAAGGGCGCAAGGGCACCCTGGATGAAGGCGCGCGTCCTTCCTAGGCGCGTTGACTGTACGGCAAGCCGATTTGGAGAATCAAATAAACGTATCTATGTATATCGATTATATCGGTATCACGTTTTTGCTGTTGATGGTGTTGTTGTTGGTGGTGTTGCTGTTGCTGTTGCTGTTACTGTTGTTGTTGTTGTGGTTGTTGTGGTTGTTGTTGTTGTGGTTGTTGTGGTGGTTGTTGTTGGTGTTGTTGTTATCTCTCTCTCTCTCTCTCTCTATATGCGCGGCGGCACCCTATCGGGCGATACTTTTGGCTGGTCTTGCGCAGTCATCCCCGCTGAGGCTTTACCTGGGAGAACAGAACTACCCGCGCGAGCCGAATCATTCACTTTGCTTGTCATGGTTCATTCTACTGAGCGCAGGCAATGCGACGCAGTCTCTTCAGTGCAATCTATGCGATGCAATGACATTGCGGCGTTAGCGACGTGGCGCAGTATATGCGTTGCGAAAGATGCGGTGTACATGATACGATTCGGGCATTCGATGCAATCTGCGCGGTGGAACCTATGTGGCGCAGGCTATGTGGCATGAGCTGCGAGGTGGAATCTACGAATCTACATGGCGCAATCTAATTGGTGCGATCACAGGCAACAAATGTGCGATGATGACAGCAGCGGCGGTGCAACGCAATGACGCTTGCACGCGTGTTTTCAGACTCTGGACGCCCGCGCAAGGCGCGAGCAAGCTACTGTGGAACACACTGAGAGCTCTGAGTGCGAAGCGGCAGCGGCGTGACAATGCGTCGACGCATGCTCATGGATGAAACAAGCCAACATCAGGTCCGCACAGTTGACAATCGAGGAGCTTTGCTGCGCAGGCGGCGCAGATTGCTGGCGGGTACGTCGTGCTCCAGAGATACAATTTCCCCTCGTTTCCGCTTGTTGCTCGACGCGCCGCCGCCCGGGTCTCTGTCCTTACCACCCGCGCTGCCGGTCAGATACGTCTGTCCCATCTGCACCATCTTGCAGCAAGTCTGCTGGGCCGACGTCGCACCGAAATGCTGCATGTGCGCGACGGATCCATCGGTGTAGTGGATGGACTGCGGGAGCATCTCGTCCACCGCAGACGCTAGATCATGGACCGTGGAAGCTTTCCGAATGCTCGTCGAAGCTCGGTTGCCTGTCGGACACGCATTGATCCAATGTTCGAATATTTCTCCATTCGTACCCAGGAGTATGTGGTCATCGAGCGCCTCCATGTCGAGTTCGAATGCGAATATGGATGGTAGATTCGCCTTGCACGCTTGCTCATGCAATAAGTACAAATACTCCATCGTATGACTGAATACAAGTTTACCTTTTGTCTTGTTGATGCCCAAGAGAGACTTTGCCAGATCCCCCAACGAAGTGGCCTTCAGAATCGGGTCGAGTGTTTTGTCAGGGCGTTCCCAGCATGGGACCATAATGGAATCTACTAGGTCTCCGACTCTCCAGAGCTTCTGTTCGGTGGTGGCGCAACACCTCGCGGCAACTGAATTGTCCCTCAGCCCGAGGTATAGCGACTTTCCCAAGACAGCGCCCCTATAAAGGAGCGGTAAGCATTCTTCGTCGGACAAAAGGAACGTTGGATTATCAAGCAAATACGTAAGAAAGCGATCTGCCCTGACCGACAAAACCAATAAGAGTGTTAGAAGCACTGCGCGCGCATACTTTTGATCGATCAAAGGTGTGCCCGGTTCTGTTGCCGCGGCCCTCGTGGCGTGTGCAATGTACCAACCGCGCAACTTCTGGAAAAATGGGCCCGCTAATAACTTATCGTTGGCATCTCCGTCTTTCCACACTGGATGTAGACGCAACCTGTCCATCACTTTGGATCTACTGTTACGGTCTTTATTGTTGTATGGGCTTGTACTGCAAATGATTTGAAAGTACAGCGGTAGTGTGAAGGAGAATCTTGCGACCCCGGGCTTGTATTCAAAGTGATCGATAACCTTTCCTCCGGTGCACCCTTTCACCACATACGCAGCCATGAGCGTGGCGAATACTCGCAAAGGTGACCATGTATCAAAACTGAGATGGCGAAGTAACAGTTGAAATATGATATACGCTCCGTTTGCATCATTCAAAACTCCATTGAATGTCATATTTATCAACCGCTTCGTAGCGACGCCTACTGAATCTGTTCGTTCGCCAGGATATCCATCTCGCAACAGTTGAGGCAAGTCTTTCTTGTGCTCTGGCATTGTATTCGCTCTGCACAGAAAGCAACACATCGAAAACATAACGGCCTGAGCCAAAACTGTTCGGGTGTTAAAGCGAGGGGGGGGGAGTAATATGGCAAAGCAGTGCTGATAAGTCTGTGTAAGAATTCTGGGCCCCGGGATTGTCCTAAGACGGCCAGCGAAACTCTAAAGAGAGCCCCAAGATAGCTCCTCAAGAGGGCTCCAAGACGGCCCTAAACACTTCAAGACGATCCAAGAAAGCGCCAAGACCGCTTCAATAGAACCTAATAAGGCGAATACAACATAACATTCGGAGCTCGTTCCCCTATATAAATATTTCACATGTCTACAGCTCCCGAGTGGCTCCAACAGCCGGCTAACAAGTTCCTGAGAAGCGTCTCCAGGGATCCCCTGATGCATCCAAGAGGCTCCATGACCCGCAAGCCAGGTACAAGAGCGAAACGACCGAATGCCACTAGATAGCTCCCACGATCGCCGCCAGCTATTACTTCTTCTAGTGTTCGGCGGAATGGCGTAAACCATTCGGAAATTTTCAAATATTCACACAAATGCAGGGCACAAGCGAATACAACGCAAAGTGTGAACATCGAGTTAAACCACGCAATCGCGGCACCAAAAACTAACAGAACGGCCTGAACCAAAACTGTTCGGGTGTTAGAGCGAGGGGGGGGAGTAATATGGCAAAGCAATGCTGATAAGTCTGTGTAAGAATTCTGGGCCCCGGGATTGTCCTAAGACGGCTTCGAAATTCTGAAGAGAGCCCCAAGATAGCTCCTCAAGAGAGCTCCAAGACGGTTCTAAAGACTTCAAGACGACCCAAGAAAGCGCCAAGACCGCTTCAATATGACCCTAATAAGGCGAATACAACATAACATTCGGAGCTCGTTCCCCTATATAAATATTTCACATGTCTACAGCTCCCGAGTGGCTCCAACAGCCGGCCAACAAGCTCCTGATAAGCATCTCCAGGGATCCCCTGATGCATCCAAGAGGCTCCATGACCCGCAAGCCAGGTACAAAAGCGAAACGACCGAATGCCACTAGATAACTCCCACGATCGCCGCCAGCTATTACTTCTTCTAGTGTTCGGCGGAATGGCGTAAACCATTCGGAAATTTTCAAATATTCACACAAATGCTGGGCACGCGCGAGTACAACGCAAAGTGTGAACATCGAGTTAAACCACGCAATCGCGGCACCAAAAACTGCCTCGCACTTTTGAACCATTATTGCTACTTCAAGCAGACAAACGCAAACTTCATGCATTCAATGCACGGTGTCTCGGTAAAACATTGTCCATCGCATCTTCCTTTCTTATCCCTTAATCTCAAACAGAACCGTATTGGACGAAGAGGCGGGGATGCATTGAGCGCCACACTGAGTGAGAGACAGTATGCATTGCGTTAAGAAGTTGCGACCTTCCCAGACGATAACTTTTTCCAAATGAACCGTACCCCTCTCCTACTCTTGCTCCCGCTTGGCGTCGATACGTTTGCAAACGAATTCGTATCGTTATAACTGCTCGCATTTCCGCCCCGGTACATTGCTATTGCTGGTATCTTCGGTCACAACACACACGTGTTGATGATGTTTGTTGCAGGGCGCTGGTTCATGCTGATGATAGCAGGGCGTGTTGTTGATGCTGTATTGCTGTTACTGCTCGCACATGCTGATTGGTGGTGCTGGGTCCTACTCCTCCTCATATTGCTCCTGTTCCTCCTCCTCCTCCTCCTCTGCTTCCTCCTCCTTTTGCTTCTCCTTCTCATTGTTGTTCCTCCTCCTCCTCCTCCTCTTCCTCTTGCTTCTCCTGTACCTCCTCCTGCTCCTCTTGTTCCTCATCCTCCTCCTCCTCCTCCTCCTCCTCCTCCTCCTCCTCCTCTTGCTCCTCCACCTCGGTTTTTCATTCCCTTGACCTTCGACTGTGCGCAGTCGATCCTGCGACGGTATCTCCACATGAAAAGCATCCAAGGCCCCAAACGGCTCGTGTGGAATGCGATATGCTTCTCGCCTCTCGTATGCCTCCCTTATCTTTGAAGCCGTTTTGAAGCCACTAAAGTTCTCTGTGAAGCCATTTGGAAATTATCGGAAGTTTTTTCAATATCCAAGGCGCTTCTTGGGGCTCTCTCGGCTGTCCTAGGCAGCTCTTGAGTCCTTCGGTGGTCGCTCTGGGCTATTGTGGGCAGCTTTGGGACCATCTTGGAGCCGTCTGGAAGCCAATGGAGGCCGTCTTGGATCGCCCTGCGGGTCTTCTTGGAATTTCTCGGCTGTCTGGGCGTCTCCGAGTTCGTCCTGGGGCCGTGTAGGCCCGTTCTGGGGCCGTGCCCGGGCATGGGCTGGAACCACATTTAGAGCGTTATCCTAAATGTGGTTCCCGCCTCGGCCCCGGCGTCATTTTCGCCCCTGGACCCCCCCCCCTCCCGGGACTCCTCTTGGAGGTTTCCCGGGGCTCTTTTTTTTTTTCTCATTTGGGGGTGACCGAATACCTCGGGCAACATTTTGTCAAACATATGGTGTTCTAGTATGAGTTCAAGTCGGTTCTTGTGATTCAAACATGCATTGGCAAGGATGCAATTAAAATGCAGCATTTGCGCCTCCATGGCGTGGTCTCGATAAGTCCCCGTGCGTTCCCCAGAAGGCCGTATGCACCAACGCACTTACGATAAGAATATGAATGCACTGTGGTCGACTGCACATACCGATGGTAAAGAAAATGATAATGATAGGGGTGACGTCGCAAGACGTCGTGCACGCACGGCGATGATGATGTTACTTTTGTTTGCGCGCAACAGCCAGTGCTTCGATGACCGCGAACTGCTGCGTTCAACTGTATACACAACAGCGTTGAAACAACAGCGAGGCAGAGAAAGATGGCGATGAAACCAGGAAGTGCATCACGCGAATGGTGTCTGAGGCCCGTCTAAGCGCGAAGGTCAGCGACCTTCATCTGTACGCGCACAAGCAGTGCACAAATCTGGCTGCTCGGCTCCTGCACGAGCCAGCAGCGCGAATGAAGATGAGCAAAAACAGATACGCGGTCAACTGGTAATCATCTGAGAAGTGTTGACATGGCCTGCCACGGGTCCATGCCTCTTGTCCAGTATTCGTACTGTGCTGACTTGACTGCCACCGTAAAGGCGCGCGACCCTGGCTTCATACATTGATTTTTGTGGATGCGGGCCTTCAAGAATCTCCAGCAGCTATCAATTGTTTGAGTTCCCGACTTGCGCCAAAATCTCTTACCATCGACGCTATGCTGCGCTGTAGCTACGTATTTTGGCTTTGTCCAAAAGTAACGCCCAGTCTTCTTGTTGAGCACTCTTTTTCTCTTGTGGACAACCTGGTCCCGCACAGTTCCTGGGATGTTGGTTTCGCGGTAGGCTCTTGCTGAGTCAGTATGTATAACAACGCAACGGTTCTGCAAATGTGTCTTGGCGATGGCTTTCCACTGATCCTTTTGTTATCGGCCCCGGGCCCGGCGACCTCGCCAGGGTGGGCGAGTTCTTGGAGCGAATGAGCATTAGAGTTCCTGGGTGGCCTCGACGCAGAATACCAATCCAGTTTTCCCAAGCAAGCGCCGTGTCAGACGCGCTGCGTGGAGGGCGGAGTAGCACCTTGCCGAACGAGGCTTCGTCAACTTCGATGTCGTGCCACTTCTCCGCCGGTACTTTTTTTTCGCTGCCATATGTCATAACCTTCTCCTTTCGCTGCACGTAAAGTTTGCGGGCATTCTGTAGTAGGCCGTGCGAGTGGATTACGGACCTACGCGCATGCCCCGTCAAATGGATGGTGCTCGTCACGGAGTTCGTCGTGGACAGACATAGTAAGTTCATGAGCTGCTGGTGGAGAGGTGCCGAACGTCGCCCATGATGCAGTAGTGAACATTGCCCCCATGGAAACTCACGATGTTGACACTTATAATACGAGCAACGGTGGAATGGCTTGTTCCCGTCAGACCGAGACTGCTTGGCACCCAGAAATCCCTCCTTACACACAGGGCAGCGCTCTCCATGCAAGTCTTTTGCGAAACCTAACTTGAGCATGAAATCCCAGATCTCTGCCTCTGTCATGCGCGCCAAGTCAACTAAAGTTCTGCTTATTTTGCGATCCCGTGGATCTCCTCTGATCTCTGATGCCGTGGACTGCGTGTAGGTGGCGCGCGCGCGGGCACTCTGCCGCGCGCGGGCTTGCGCCGCTGGCTTTTTGGCAAGCCCCAAAGTCTTCATGACGCTGCGGCCATTGCGAACTCTGCCGCGTTTCGGCGCAAATTTCCCCATAATACTTCACGCCGCGGGTATCTGTTCTTGAGCCGAATCGCCGAGAGAACCCCCTCTTCCCACTCCTGGCAGCGATGCCCGAGCAAGCCAGCGGACAATGGTCTGACGACGACTGCAACAAGTTTTCCTGCATCTTCGCTTCCGGGCAGTCGACGTCAGCTGGGGCCGCCAGCGCAGGGCGCGCGCACCGCGCGCTGCAAATGAGCGGAGCGCTTGAACAAAGAAGCGCCCGCGCTGGAACGGCCCTGGATGCGCCGCCCCTGCTCGACAGTGACCTATGGTACACGCAACGCCGCTGCCGCAACAATCGGGCCCATGACAGATTGCACGTCGTCGCAGCGGAGAGCGCAGCGAAGTGTTTCAATGAAGTATTCCGCGCCCCGTTCAGCGGGCATTCTCCCCGCGCAAAAATGCACGGCCAAATAATTACGCCTTCTACCGAGCCACCGAGCCTACGCCAGAGAAGGCGGGCAGGTCGCGCCAACGCACTCCTGCCCCCCGGCATTCGCTCGACGCCCTGCACGCGCGCCGCGAGCCGGCGCAGCATCGGGAACTGATATCTGCGGAGCAGCGGCGTCAACCCTGCACGCGACGCCAGGACTGCTGCATCCGCGAGGCAGGCGATAGCGCGAGAAAATCTCGCGGTCACGCGATGAAGCAGACCACCTGGTTTCACTCACAACTCTCCGAAGGCGTGCCGTCGGGCAGCAGGTGCCAGGCGGAATGGCCCACGCTGATCTGCTCTCGCAGGCCGTCGATGAAATGCGCGCGGCCTTTCTCAACAATGCAGCCGACGGCGTGCCCTGGGTGCTCGGGCGCGGCATCGTAAACGATGACGTAGCGCCCGGTCTGGGAGCCCTTGGCCGACCGCGGTCGCGAGCGGAGAAACGACAAACCGAAGATGCTGATGATAGCTTCTGCCTCGCCCAGAGTGTAGGGGCCCGGGCGATCGTAGGGCACGGGAACGCCAATGGCGTTGAGGGCATCCAGGAGGCAGCAGTCTGGGCATTGCAGCACATTCTCGGGGCGGACCTGCATCGACAGGGCGGAGCCGAGTGGTCTGTCGTACAGGCGGGCCCCCCGCGGGAGGCGGGCGGGCGGCTCGCCCTGGGCCTCGCTCTCGTCCCCGCTTGAGAGAACGTCGATCACGGCGCCGCTGGCGCTGGCTGCGGCGGGCGCCGCAGCGGGACTGCCTGGCTCTCTCTTCGGTCTCGCGGCCGCCGCGCCCGACGCGGACCTGGCGACGCTGGCGCTGTCCGATGCATGCCCCGCAGCGGCGCTGCCGGGATCCCTCTTCGGTCTCGAGCCATCAGGTGCGTCGGCCGGATCCAACTCCTCCACGCGCTCGCGCTTCGTGGGGAGAGGGTATCGGAACGCGCGGCGCGACATACCTGTCGGCGCCAGCGACCCCGCGGCCGGCAGGCGGAAGCGGTACTGGCCGTCAGCATCCGCCCGCGCGCGCACGCCGCCGGAGTCGGACGCCGGCGCGCCGGCAGTTGCGGGAACGCGGTGCGTCGAAGGTGCGGCTTGCGCGGCGCTGGCTGATGATAGAAGGTCGGCCGTGCGATTCGCCCACCACGAGGCGATTTCCTCTGAGGTCTTCTGCCGCACCGCCTCCTGCACCTCGCATACGAGACTGTATTCATTTCCGACGTGCAGCGCATAGTCTGGGTGCACGCAGTCCTCGTGGTCCATGCCCTGGTAGAACCCGGCCAGGGCGCCCTTGTTGCCAGGCAGCAAGAAGTCGGACGCGACGTCGCCCTGGGTGAACTTAAAGATTTGGGCAGCGTCGTCGGAGCTGGGCGCCCGCACATACAGACCGTGCCGGCCGACGACGATCAGAACGTACCGCTTGGTGAGGGCGAGCCTGTGCGATTGGCTGAGGTAGCCGAAAGGCTTCTCGAGCATCTTCATGAAGAGCTGCGGGTCGACGAAGAATCCAGCCGAGGGCGGCGGCTCGGCATCTTCAGTCCAACTATTGCTGAGAAGCGCGTGAAACTGTCCCTTTGCCCATTTTGGAAAGGTGCATCTCGCGTCAGAATGGCCCGCTGTGTGGATGGTGCCGAAGGCCTTCAGGTCCTCCACATCGATGCGGTCCAGAGACGGATCGTCGAGCAGTATACCCTCATAGACAGGAGTCGCTTTGTCACGGAACACATCCATCTGTTTCCCGCGTCGGTAGCCAGGCTTTCTGTCGATGCCCTTGCTCCGCGTCACGTATCGACCCCAGGCCATGGCTGCGATCTGGCACAGGGGAGTCTTCCCCACTCCGGGAGCACCAAGGACCATGGCGCCAGAGAGCGGGGCGAAGGCATAGATCAATGGCAGCAGCATATCCTGGATGACAGGGTGCAGGTCGTGCGACGTCAGCGGGAAGAAAGTGTCTACATCGGCCGAGGCAAATGCCTTGTCCATGTTCACCAACGCCTTCTCGACCTGGCTAGTCGGCCACCCATAGCAGGCGCTTGACCGGACCTTAGTCTGCAGCAGCACCCACTCCTGAGCTTCGATCGCACTCGAGCCGGCAATCTCATGGTAGTGCTCGCGGATGTATGCGAAGCCGTCGCGGATCTCTTCTGGCGTCGGGTCCCACCCCTTCCCTTGCTGATCTTTCGGATGCTCCTTGCGGGCCACACTGAAATGGCGAACGTGGAATCCAGGCAGGCGGTCGAGCATCGCGTTGAAGTTCTTCCGCTGGCCCCACGTGTTGTTTTCCTCGGCCGCAGGGAACGTCGCCGACTGGCCCATGGTGTACAGGTGCGCATCTGCACGCTTCAGGTTGCTACCGTGCTTGAAGATGAAATGGCGCAGCACGTTGTACCGCCCCATACCGGCTCGCTGGACGACGAACTGCGCCTTCACACTCGCAGGCGCTCCCTGAGGAATCTTCAGCACGTCCGGCAAGCCCGCCATTGCCTGTGGCCCACCACTCTCGATGGTAGTCTTGACCTCCTGTTCGTCGATGCTACCCGACCACGACATCACCACGTCGAGCATGTTCTGCATGTGGGCGACCTGGTCGACCGGGCGGAAAAGGAAGTCCTCCATCTCAAGCGCGACCGCCACGTCTTCAGGGTTCACCATCTTGCCTTGGTTGTCTGGCCGACTGCCGGGAGCATTTTTCGATCGCAGACGTCACTTATCTCGGATGGTGAGATGGCGGAAGATCGAAGACCCGATCGAGCAGAATTCGAGATATAGCTGAGACTGGAAAGGAAAAGCACTCGGAGCATGACCGGGATCACACTCGATAGCTCTAGGGGCGATCAGCTGCGCGATCTGGCAAGATCCGATCACATTGCCAGCTCAGGCGCAAGCATTGGGCGGCCGTCGGGGTAACGAGGCGAGACTCGCCATCATCCAGACGGCGCAGCTCAGCAAGGCGTTCGTCCGCAGACAATGGCATGGTGGCCACGTGGATCTCGACTCTGATCGGCTGTTCGTTTGAGCAAGCGTGGCGAAGATACGAAAATGAGCCGAGTAATGGTAAGAAGATGCCAGTCCCCTATCTGACGGACGTTGATTGGAATCGTCTTTCGGACCATTTCTCCCATCGATCAATGAGCCTTCGGTGATTCATCTCCGGTCGACCGGAGACCAGAGACCGGAGATCCCTCCAGGACTCATCTCCGGTCGACCGGAGACCGGAGATTCCTCCAGGACTCATCTCCGGTCGACCGGAGACCGGAGATGCCTCCAGGACTCATCTCCGGTCGACTGGAGACCGGAAACCAAAGATCCCTCCAGGACTCATCTCCGGTCGACCGGAGACCGGAGATCCCAGGACTCATCTCCGGTCGACCGGAGACCGGAGATTCCTCCAGGACTCATCTCCGGTCGACCGGAGACCGAAGACCGGAGATGCCTCCAGGACTCATCTCCGGTCGACTGGAGACCGGAGATCCCTCCAAGACTCATCACCGGTCGACCGGAGACCGGAGATCCCTCCAGGACTGATCTCCGGTCGACCGGAGATGAGCCCTGAGACGATCTCCGGTCTCCGGTCTCGGTCGACCGGAGATGATGAGTCCTCAGACGATCTCCGGTCGACCGGAGACGGAGATCTCTCCAGGACTCATCTCCGGTCGACCGGAGATCAGTCCTCAGACGATCTCCGGTCTCCGGTCTCCGGTCGACCGGAGATCAGTCCTCACACGATCTCCGGTCTCCGGTCTCCGGTCGACCGGAGATGAGTTCTCAGACGATCTCCGGTCTCCGTTCTCCGGTCGACCGGAGATGAGTCCTGGAGGAATCTCCGGTCTCCGGTCTCCGGTCGACCGGAGATGAGTCCTGGAGGGATCTCCGGTCTCCGGTCGACCGGAGATGAGTCCTGGAGGGATCTCCGGTCTCCGGTCTCCGGTCGATCAGAGATGATCTCGTAGGATGGCGTGAGTTACAGGTTTGTGAGTAGGTGGCCTGACGAAACTGCGATGCTGCAACATATGTTCTAAGAGATCTGGAGGCGTTTGAAGTTCAAAGGTTGGCGATCTCCTATCGGTATCGCCCGATAGGGTGCCGCCACCCATATATATATATATATATATATATATATATCTCTCTCTCTTCTCTCTCTCTCTCTGTCTCTCTCTCTCTCTCTCTCTCTTCTCTGTGCAGAGGGAAGTTCCGAGGGCGGGGCCTCCACGCCAACCGTGGCGCATAGGGCTCCCCTGACCCAGGCGTTCGTGCGTCCGCCACCATCTTTGGGGGCATCTCGTGACAGGCTGGGCTGCGAGGCTTCCTCTCTTTTGTCAGCGCAGCCTTTTGGAAAGAGGGGGAGGGGAAGAACGGGGGCGAGACGGGAGATGCCGAAGAATCGACGTGCCATCCGCATTCTCTCGGCACGCCGCTGGGCCGCAATCTGGGGGGGTTGTCTCGTTCCCAACCTGCCCCCCTCCGTCCCGAATGCCCCTCTCCCCATGGGAGCTCCCGGAGGAGATGAGCCGAATGGCGCCTCCAGGGCCGAACGATCACGAGGTCTGCGGGCTTCCTGCGCGTCAGAAATTAACAATTCATGCGTCCTCTGCAGCGGCGGGCGCCCAGCCCCCCCCACACCCCCGGAGCATCTCTGAGACCCATGCCAAGACACACCCTGCTTGCCTCCGGGGTGCCCTGTTTTTTTCCCAACCATCCTGTGGTGTTGGGTCCTCGTTTTGAAGAGACGAGGACCACTTCCCCCCATTCCATCCCATTCCCCCCCCGTGCTGCGCTGAGGCCGCCTCGATGTTCTTTCTCGGCTTGGTGCCCTCCGTCAGGAAAGCGAGCCTCTCCTCCACCTGGTCCCGGAGCTTCTCCCCGTATACGGTGGTGGCCTTCGTGAGGAGCGGGCCAGAGGGGAGTGCCACCCCTTTTCAACCTCATCCCTCTCTTCCCCCTCCTCACCCTCTCCTTCCTCCACCAGCTCCGCCTACTCCCTTTCCTGTCTCCTCTCCCACCTCATTTCTTGCTGTTCTTTCCTTTGCATGTTGCGACGCCGTCGTTTCAAGCTCTCGTTTCCCTTCTTGCCGTTTTCCTCCTCCTCCTCCTCCTCCTCGTCCTCCTCCTCCTCATTGATGTTCCTGTTCCTGCTGCTCCTTCTCATGCTCCCCTCGCCTCCGCCGCCAGGGCACGACGCGTGCGCGTGCACGTCAACAGCGGGAGCGGGACGTGCAACCACTGCATATAGTTGCTTGCATGCTTGGCGAGACCCGACGTCTTTCCATGGGCGGCTCAAAAGGCTCATGCCCAAATGCTTGCAAATAATCTCTCAACGCGCGCTGCGCTCTTGTCGACTCATATGCACGTTCCCATCTCGAGCCTGATCTGATATAAGCGATCTCGGGGCCTTTGCGGACGCCGTAGGGCATCTCCCAGGGTCGCAGTGGAGCAACTTCAAGCGAAAAGCTGGAGATCCCTAACTCCGTCGAACAGGCCAATTGAAACCTCAGCTTGCGGTCCGCAGGGCTCTCCTTGGCCTGCCGGAAGCCTCAATACGCCTTCTTGGGCCGCCGTGGGGCCAAGGGACTGGCTGCCTGGGCCTTTCAGGATGTTCCTCATACCCCTTCCGCTGAGATGCGGGAATATGGCATACAAACAGCGTCCATTTGCAATCGGTGGCCAGGCAGCTGGCAAGCCATGCGCGCCAATGAGCAACAGTGACAGGCTCTGATCAGCTGTGGGCAGCAGCAAGCAACATAGAACATGGACCAGTACCGAGCAGCACTGAGAAGCAGTGGTTCGGCAGCGAACACCAACGTGCATCACAGGCCATCCGTAAGCAATTCTGAACAACACCGAACACACAATGCACTGACAAATGGTGTACAGCAGTGGGCAACACTGATCAGCTGCGGGCAGCAGTGAGGACCCAACGCGCAGCAGTGACAAGCGCTGGACAAGGCAGAGACCAGCAGTGATAGCCAGAGATCAGGACTGAACAGCGCAGGGCAGCAGCGAGCACCCAGTGAATAAGCGCTGGTCAAACAGTGATCAACCAGCGATCTAGTAGTGGGCAAACAGTGCGCACCAATGAGCAGCCAAGAGCACCAGCGAGCACTAGTGAGCATTAGTAAGCAGCAGTGAGAGGCAGTGTGCATGCAGTGGGCAGGGCTGTTAGCACTAGCGAGCTGGACGCGATCGCGTGATCAAGTTGCGGACGTCAGTGCTCGATGGATGAGCAAACAGTGGGGCGACAGCGCAACAGTAAGTAACAATGAACAGAAGACCGCCGCCAAGACCGTCGCCCAGATCCACCAGGTCTCCTTACGCTGTATGGAGGTCATCTTGGACACTCGTATATATACACATATATATACATATACATGTGTGGATATATTATAACTACATATACAAATACTATATACACATATATGTATGTATGTATGTAGGTAGGCAGGTAGGGATTTATGTATGTATGTATGTATGTAATGTATGTATGTATGAATGTGTATGTGTGTATGTATGTATGCATGCATGCATGCATGTATGTATGCATGTATGTGTGTATGCGTGCATGCCTGCATGTCTGTATGTATGTATGTATGCATGCATGTATGTATGCATTTATGTATGTATGCATGCATATATGTATGTATGTATGTATGTATGCATGCATGCATGCATGCATGCATGCATGTATGTAAGTATGTATGTCTGTCTGTCTGTCTGTCTGTCTGTCTGTCTGTCTGTCTGTCTGTCTGTCTGTCTGTATGTATGCATGCATGCATGCATGCATGTATGTATATGTATGTATGTATGTATGTATGTATGTATGTATGTATGTATGTATGTATGTATGTATGTATGTATGTATGTATGTATGTATATGTGTGTATGTGTGTATATATATGTATATATATATATATATATATGCCGCCCCCCCGCTCCGGGTGCAAAACCTCCCCGTGACATCTCGGGAACGCTCCCAGTACCGCTCCCCCGGCCTCTCCAGGGAGCCTCCAGGAGGGCCCAAGACGCCGCCCAGGAGCCCCCAGAATGCGAAAGGATGGCCCAAGACGCTCCCAAGCAGCCCGAGTCAGCCTTCCGACGGCTCTCGAGGCTCCCAGGTGGCCTCCAAAAGAACCCAAGAAAGGTCCGAAAGGCGTCCCGGGACTTCCCGAAGAGGCCCAAATCGTAGATGTTCATTGTTTTTGTTTTAATGTTTTTGGCTTCTCGCGTTTTCGAGCTTCCAGCGCTCCAAGAACGCCGAAGAGCCGACCAAGACCGCCCCAAGACCATCCAAGAGACCCTCAGGGCGGCCCCAAGACGGGTCAAGACGGCTCCAAGACTGCCGACGAGGCGCCCAGGATAGCCCCAGACCACCCCAGAACATGCCCAAGATGGGCCCAAGATCGGGAGCAGGAGGCTTCCAGAGGCCTCCGAGAGGCCTCCGGGACCCCCCAAAGGCATCCAACACACCCCCGTTCCCTGAGAGGCCCCAAAAAGACCTCGACGAGGCTCCAAGAACAGCCCAAGAGAGCTGCGAGAGCCGTCCCGAGCGAGCCCAAAGAGGGTCAAATCGTTAATTTCCAATGGTTTTTCTAATGTCTTCCGTCTTCTTACGTTTTCCCGCTTCCAACCCTCGAAGATCGAGGATTTTGAAAAAAAAGGGAATTCCAAGAATTCTCTTTTTTTTCAAAGTGGACTCCTAATCGGAGATCCCGCACATCTCCTGACATCTGGCCGGTACCGCGCCTCCCGGCTTCCGGGGGGGCCCCCAAGACGCCCAAGGACAGCCCAAGACGACCCCAAGGAGCCCCCAGAACGTAAAGAACGGCCCAACACGCTCCCGCGCAACCCGAGACACCCTTCCCACGGCTCGCCAGGCCTCCAAGAGGCCTCCAGAACCCCCAGGGAGTCCAGAAGATCTCACACCCATGAGGGGCCCGGCTGACAAAACCCACGAGGCACAAACAAAACAACAGCGCTGAACAGCGCCGAGGAACTGGAAAAACATGGAAATCCCACGCCTCTCGGGTCACCTGTAGCCTCTCTGGGCTGTTAGGAGCCCTCGCAAGGCATGATGCAAGAGCCGTTTCGGGCGTTTTTTGGGGCCCCTGCGTGGCCGTCTCGGGGGGGGGGGGCTTCTAGGCAAACTTGGCGGCCTCTTGGGGTCATCTCGGGCCCCGGGTTTCGGAGACTTATTGGGTAACCTCCAATCGTCTTTGGGATATTGAGAGCCACTTGGATCCGCTGCATCGGCGTCTTCGGGGCATCCTGGGCACGCCTTGGAGCCCTCTGGGGGCCCTCTTGGTGACCTCATGTGCCTTCTTGGATGCGTCTTCGGGCCCGAGAAGCCGCTCGAGAAGCACACCTCGGGCACAACGGGCAGCGCCGCTCCTCGAGCCGACTTCTGCTGTGCCCGCTGCCTGCTGATGCTCCTTAGCTCTGCTCGCTTCTGACTGCTGCTGCGCGCTGCTGGAGTCGTGGACAGCTGCTGCCCAGGCCTCCCTTCGCGACTCTCGGGGGCCTCTCGGGGGCCTCCCGCCTCGTGCGCGTTCGCAGCCTCTCGGAGCAGTCTCCGCGGCGGTCTGACGCGCCCTCTTCGGCTGCCAGACGGCTCTCCCGAGGCCCTCGGCGCCGGGGCCCCGTGAGACCTTCGGAGGTCTCTCGGGGGCCTCATGGTGAGCGTTTTTTTTGTTTGGCGTTTCGACACTGGGCGGAAGAGGGGAGTGGGAGGGGGGGGGGGCTGGCGCCGGACCTCTGCCTAGTGCGACTGTTTGCAGCACTGGGTCCTATGAGGGAGACTCCACCTGCTCGAAACAGGCGCCCAAAACAGCCAAGACCTACTTTCGGGAGCGGCCAAGAGGGGGGTGTCCAAGAAGGGAGGGGTGCAAATCATGACTGGCGGCATGTGCGCGGCCCAGCGGGGGGGGCCAGGGACGTAATGAAATAAGAAGGGGCGCCATGAAATCTGGGGAAATATCATGGCCCACGCCAGGATCTCCCCCCCCCTAAGTCACCCCCCCCTCTTTTCCGCCCCCGATGCTTCATGGGGGGGAGGAGGGGTTTGGGGGCCCGCGCCGATCGGCAAAACAAGGAATAAAACATGCTCACATGGAAGGGTCCTCCTCCTCCTCCTCCTCCTCCTCCTCCTCCTCCTCCTCCTCGTCCTCCACCTCCTCCTCCTCCTCCTCGTCCTCCTCCTCCTCGTCCTCCTCGTCCTCCTCGTCCTCCTCGTCCTCCTCGTCCTCCGCCTCCTCAAAAATGGTCAGACGCGGTAGAGCATGTGGCCGGAAGGGTCCTCTCGAGGCGCCTGGGGGGCGTCTTGGGGCACTCCGCGGTGGCTCGCCGGGCCTGCCTGGGTGCCGCGCCAGAGGGAGGGCCGTCCGCGAGGGCTGTCTTGGGGGCCTCTCTGGCCCTGTTGACGCGTGCCCTGGGGGCCCTCTCGAGCCGCCTCGGAGCCCTCTGATTCTTGGCGGCGCGCACAAGGGGGTGGAGGGAGGGGGGAGGGCTTCTTAGGAGGAGGCTGCTTCTTAGAAGGCGGCAGCCCTGCATCTACAGATAAGGCCCCCGCCTTCTAAGAAGCAGGGGCGCTTCTGAGAAGCCCTCCCCCCTCCCCCCACCCCCCTCTGCGCGTGGCTGACTTGAGCCGCCTCGGAGCCCTCTGATTCGTGAGCCGAAAGCCAAGCTTATTTTGACGTGTCCTTGCGGAGAAACCGTCACAATTTTGACAGTGTCGACCGTCCCGGCCGGGCCTCTCTTGTACACCTCCTGGAGCCTCTCTGACAGCCCCTGCGAGGCATTTGAGCTTACTCGGCCGTCTTGGAACCGCCTAGAACCCTCTTGACCTGTCCTGAAAGCCTCCCTGGGCACACTGGAGTCATCTGGGAGCCCTCCCGGGCAGTCTTGGACCTCTAGCGCTGCTTGGAGCCTCTCGTAAGGCCGCCGAGACTCTATTTTGAGCCGTTTCGGCTCTTTTTGAATCGCTTTGAGTGGCTTGAAAACCAAGGAAGCTTGTCCTCGGGCAAGCTGGAGCCGTGCTGTAAGCCCGCGTGGGCCGTCTTGGACACCTCTGTGAGTCCAAGGTTCCGATTTCAGTAGCCTATTCCGGCCACGTCACAGCGCGGGAAGCGCTGCTGATCGAACCGACTGCTGCTGTGGTTTTGTTTGCTGCCGTTTGTGGCTGACTGCCGCTACTTGGGGCTTCTTGCTGCCGCTTGCGACTATCGGGCCAGGGCGAAAAGGGGGGATAACAAAGGGGGGGGGGGTGAGAATCAGCTCACGTAGCTGCTTTTCCCGGCGCCTCCCGGCGCCGGGAGGCGCCCATGTATCGAGGAGTGGGCCCGGCGGCGGGGCCGAAACCAGCCGCATGCAGCAGATTTCGTAGCCCCCCCCTTTCCCTCTCCCCCCCCCGTCGTTCGGCCCGAGACCGCGTGCCCGCTGCTGCCTGCTGCCTGCTGCCTGCCTGCTGCTGCGCATCGCTGGGGGGCAGTGCTCGCAGCCGTGCGCCGCCGCTCTCTGCCGCTCGGCGCTCCCTCGGTGCCTCGCACGTGCTCCTGACGGCCCTCGTGGGGCGCCGCGGCCTGCATCCGGCAAGGGGCAGACGCGCATGCGAGAACCCACTGGGACAGACTGACTACCCACCAGACAACCCCAACCCAACCCAAAGACTCGAATTTCGGGTTTGGGGGGGTACGGGTTCCACTTGTTTTTTGTTCAATGTTCCCCGACCTCCCCCCCCAACTGGAAATGGAGGGCAAGTTGAGGCCTTCGGGTTGGGTTGGGGTGGTTTGGTGGGTGGTGACAGACTGCACCTGCCCTCTCCCCCCACTTCGGTCTCTCTGGATGGCCTCGTCGGAGAAGCAGTCGATCCGCGACGCCATGGAACACTGGAAGCATCTTTCCAGAACCGGCACGGATAGCTCGGGGCAAGAGGGGTGAACAAGCATGCCTTCGCCTGGCGCCCGCCGCCAATCTTGCGGAGCCCCCGCCACCCCATGGAGACCAGGGGAAACGGGGCGTCGTGCAGCAACATCTCCCGCGATAACAGACGCCGCGCACGCCACGCACGCGATGCGCGGGAGGCCTGCACAGTGCGGGCAGCGCGCTCAGCTGCGCGCAGCACCCCATGGCGGCCACGTGCACTGCCCACGCGAGGAATGAGCGCGCGCCCACGCTCTAGACCAGCGCAGAATCATCCTGCAACAGGGGGGCTTTGCAGCGAATTCACCCTCTGAAAAAGTTTACACCCCCTACACCAGAGGACGGATGCCCAGTGAGTTTGGGAACATCTAGAATGATCTGTCAGGATGTTCAACAACCACCTCTGAGATAACACCAGCATTCGGGACTTTACCATGGACGGACACGGCGGGCGGGGTGGCAGTGGCCAGAAGGGCGGCAGAGGGGAGCAAAAAGGGCCAGGGGATTGTTGGAAGGGGCTTGCAGAAAAGAAGGCATTCACAATTGTAGCAAAAGAGAATTGGAAACGTATGCCATGATTTTTCAGGACCCCCACAACCACCTCGAAGATAATACGAGCACTCGGGATTTTACCAGGGGCGGGCACGGCGGGCAGTGTGGCAGTGGCCAGAAGGGCGGCTGAGAGGAGCGAAGGCCGCTAGGGGATGGCTGGACGGAGGTTGGAGCAACGAGGGCCTTCACAATTGCAAAGGAGAGGGGCCCACTCCAGCAAGCTCGCGTCGTGACGACTTGCGCATTAGCTCGCGTGGATCGCTCAACCTTTTGAACGATAGCATTACGTGGGGCATGTCCCCCTACAAGCGGATTTTGGACGACAAATAAATTACTCGGACGGTAGGACCCCGCATCGAGGGAGGGGGGAGCTCGAGCGAGGACGGGGGGGGGGGGTCGAACGGAGGAGGGGGTCGAGCTCAAGCGGGGGGGGGGGGGTCAGCGCGGGGGGGGGGGACGTCCAAGAATCGAGGGGGGGGGGGAGCTCGAGCGAGGACGGGGGGGGGGTCGAGCTCAAGCGGTGGGGGGGGGTCGAAGGAGGCAGCTCGAGCGGGGACGGAGGAGGGGAGCTCGAGCTCAAGCGGGGGGGGGGTCAGCGCGGGGGGGGGGGGTCCAAGAATCGAGGGGGGGGGGGAGCTCGAGCGAGGACGAGGGGGGGGGGGGTCGAACGGAGCGGGGGGTCGAGCTCAAGCGGGGGGAGAGGGGGTGTCAGCGCGGGGGGGAGGGGTTCCACGAATCGAGGGGGGGGGGGAGCTCGAGCGAGGACGAGGGGGGGGGGTCGAGCTCAAGCGGGAGGGGGGGGGTCCAAGGAGGAAGCTCGAGCGGGGACGGAGGGGGGGGTCGAGCTCAAGCGGGGGGGGGGAGGTCCAAGAAACCGGGGAGGGCAGCGGGGGGAGGAGGGACGTCGTCGTCATCATCGTCCGTCGTTGACCCGGTCGTCGGTCGTCGTCGTCATCGTCCGTTCCCACACGCATCGGGAGCGCCCCGGATCGGCGGCACTGGCCGGAGGCCATTACAATAAATTACTCCGACGGTAGGACCCCGCATGAGAATTTGTTTAGCTTGCCTGGAGATCTCCTCCTGCCCCCTCCCTTCTCCCACCTACTCCTACCTCATCCTTCTGCTCCTGCCTGCTCTTCTCATGCCTCAACCCTGCCCCCTCCTCCTCTTGCCTCCTCCACCACCTCCTCCTTTTCCTTTTCCTCGTTATGCCTTCTCCCTCCATTCCCCCCTGTTCCTCCTGCATCCTGCGTCCTCCTCCTCCCTCACTCCTCCTCCTCTTCCTCCTTCTCCTCTTCCTCCTCCCCTCTCCCGCCTCCTCCTCTCCCTCTCCCTCCTCCGCCTACTCCTCGTCTCCATCTTCCTCCCCCTCCTCCTCTCCCTCCTCCTCATGCCTCCTCCTCAGGCCTCCTGCCTCCTCCTGGGGCCTTCTGGGCCTCCCAGGACATCCTGGGGCCTCCTAAGGCACTCCTCTTCCTTCTAGTCCTCCTCGTCCTCCTCGCCCTCTGCCTCCTCCTCCTCCTCCTCCTCCTCCTCCTCCTCCTCCTCTTCCTCCTTCTCTTTCTCGTCCTGCATCCTCCTTCCTCCTTCGTCCTCCTCCTCCTCCTCCTCCTCCTCGTGCGGAACACGACCCACAAGAAATGCACGACGTGCGTTCCAAGAGATACGCGCCAGAGGACGATCCAAAAGAAGCGTGCGCCGGAGGACGACCCAAAGGACGACCCGGAGGAAGCACGGGAGGTGCGGGCCCCATTTGGAGGGGCCTCCCGCCTGAGACTTCCTCACGATTCACTCACGAACGAGGCTCCCGCCTGATACGTCTCCCATATTCAACGAGCCTTCCTCGCAAGTCGCTCACAGACGAGGCTCTCGCGTGATACTTCCTCCATGTTCAGGCCTCAGGAGCTCAAAAGTAACGACGGTTACAGGATTCCGATGACCCGCCTCGGTCTAAAAACATCAGCTGCGGACCCCATAGGGAGGGGGCTCCCGCCTGACACTTCTTCGAAATTCACTCACAGACGAGGCTCCCTCCCGCCTGATACGTCCCCCATATTCAAGCCACAGGGGCCCAAAAGTGACGACAGATACAGGATTCAGATGACCCGCCTCGGTTCAAAAACATGAGCTGCGGGCCCCATACGGAGGGGGCTGCCGTCTGAGACTTCCTCGCAATTCACTCACAGACGAGGCTCTCGCGTGATACCTCCTCCATATTCAGGCCTCACTAACCAACAAATGATTACAGTTGCAAGATTCCGATCACCCGCCTCGGATTAAAAGCAGGAGCTGCGAGCCCCATACGGAGGGGGCTCCCGCCTGAAACTTCCTCGCACTTCACTCACCGACGACGCTCCCGCCTGATACTTCCTCCAGATTCAGGCCTCAGGGGCCCAAAAATGACGACAGTTGCAGGACTCCGATGACCCGCCGATGACTCCGTGACGACTCCGATTGATGAATAATGATGATGATGACGATGACGATGACGATGACGATGATGATGATGATGATGATAACGACGACGATGATGATGATGATCATCATCATCATGATCATGGTGGTGATGATGATGATGATGATGATGATGATGATGATGATGATGATGATGATGATGATGAGTGTGTGACTGAGTGAGTGGGCGGGTAGGTGGGTGACTAGGTGAGTGCGTGAGTGCGTGATGATAATCAGTGTGTGAGCGAGTGCGTGGGTGGGTGAGTGAGAAGGCAAGTGAGTGAGTTATGAGTGTGTGAATGAGTGCGCGTGTGGGTGAGTGAGTGGGTGGGTGAGTGAATATGAATGATGATGTGTGTGTGTGTTTGTGAAAAAATGAGTGAGTGTGCGATGGGAGAAGAGGAGAGGGTGTGTTCTCTTTCTTGTTCCTGCGCGGGGTGTGGGGAAGAAAACAAGAACCCCACATTGGATGTGGGGTAAAATACTCGAAACATACTCGACATGAGTCAAACCATACTAGAAACATCTGCACATCTATTCTTTAGACTATGTTTGAATATCCCTCCTGTCGAGGGACACGCCCGACTTAACGATAACACCTTTCCGGCAGCGCAGGTCGCCCGACCGAGTCAGGGCCAAAACGGCGGCGATCCTCCTTTGGAACGCCCTGCTGGAGCGCCGCCGCGTGAGCGCGGCGCGAAACTGCCGCACGTGGACCACACGCTTCCGCTTCGCTGGTTTGGCGAATCGCGCTGTCGCGCAACCTCAGAAGTCGTACACTCCTCCCCGACGCGGTGTGCATGTCGAAATGAACAGCGCCACTGCTGAGGGAGACTGTGAAACCTTGCCTGTGCGCGTTTGTGGGCGCATGCCCTGCCCGCGTCCCAACGCCGATGCGCCCCCCCCCTGAAATGGCACTCTCCGCTCTGCGCACCCTGTCTGTGCGCGCACGGGGCTGGCAGAGCCATACCCGTGCCTCCCGGGTTCTCGTTCGGGCGCGGCAGAACGGGGCGAGGGAGCGCTGGGAGGCAGGGGATTGGGTTTCGGTCGGGCATGTCTCCCTATAGGCGGATTTCGGATGGAACATGAAAAACAATCCAACAGCATGCACCAAAAAAATTGTCAAACATGGTTGAAACATCGTCAATGGATTATGTTTTGACGATTTTTGAGGAATACCCCCCCTGTAGAGGGACATGCCCAACTTAAGATTGGGTCGAGCAGGAGTGCCTGGTGGCAGATGTGGGGGCGGAGCGACGGGCACACAGCCAGTGCGCAGAACAGCCCCCCGCGCAGAGAGCGGACCAGAGAGATGGCGCTGGCCAGGCCCTGGGCACCCCTCGTGGGGGCCGCATCGCTTCCCAAATCTGCCCAAACCCTGGGACGAAGCAGGGGGAGGGAACAACATTCCAATGAGCTGCCTCAGGTTCACAGGAGCGAAAGAGGCTTCGACAATCCACCGTCTCATATGCCACGACGTCGCAATCAATGCCTCACGCAACACAGCCGTGGCTGAATAGTGGAACATGGATCCTTGTGTCTGGTACGCGAATAATTTCAAAGGGTCGCAACAAGACGCTGTGTGTAGTACGATTTCTCGGCATCGTCCTGGATGCGTGCGTTCCGCATGCGTAACCCTCTTCATGCATCATGATCCGGTTACCTCGACGCCATCCTTTCCCTGAAGAGAAGACAGAAAATAATGAAACAAACCAAGGTAGCACGACGAATACGTACAAGCCGCACTAACATTACTTCACGAAGGTTGGGACATAAAGGCCTTGTTCGCAAGATAGCGGGATATCCTTCCCTGAGAGCGCTGTTTGCTAATATTCAGCTGTCGCTGCGTATCTCCAGACGCGATTGGACGCTCATGCTTCAGAGACCGCGCTCACTAAACTTTGACATTGAATGTTTGCACATCGTCCTGACAGCTTCTCAGCATCAGGCACTGTGGTGCCCTGGCCGAGCCCATCTGCAACATCTGATGTCAAAAAGAAGCATGACACGCACTCAAGGTCTGCCCCACCCGATGGATACCTGGACATCGATAACCACCCATGAAATGCAACAGCCGATACTGGCTCCAGCCGCCCCCCAAGTAACGTCACGACTCGTGCTGCCCTCCGACTTGTCTGCGGTCATTCCTGGACCGTACCACACGGCGCTGGCGCGAAACGTGATGTTACCGAACCCTTTCCCCTCTCCCCGCCCCCCCGGTAACGCCCGTCATCGCCCAAGCAGAAGAGACACTCTAGCCAAATCAGAAGAAGGGTCAATCACATCAATCGGGGATCCCCAACGCCTGAGTGGGCCCCGGAAACGGCAAGGCTGTTTTTTTTCACCGTTTCCGAAACAGTGTCCCTTGAAAATGGAAACGGCAAAAAAAGGCGACTAGAAACGGCAACAAAAACGGCTCCAAGATTGGAGCTGGAGCCAGAACCGGTAACAAAAACGGCGACGGAACCGGTCAAACAACGGCGTCGGAACCGGCAAAGAAACGGCAGATCGGAAACCGTAAAAAAACGGCCCTGTCGTTTGCAGGGCCCACTAAGCCCAGCGCCGCTTTGTCACACTGGCGTCGGCGAAACCCATCGACTTCCATCCGAGGAACCCCGCAGTAGGTCTGGGCCACTGCCTACGCTGCCCAGCACGGACCAGCCAACCAACAAACATCAAACAACGCAGCGCCACCGCGTGAAGGGGCGGACAGCAGAGCTGCGGGTGCAACAGCACCGGCCTCCAAAGCGAGCCTCAAGACTTACCGCGTGGGGACTCGGTTGCGTACCCTCGAGAGCGCCGAAGAACAGGGTTCGCGCCTCATGGCCCCAAACATTTGCGCGGACGAAGGGGGAGGGGCAAGCGACGTGTTGAAAGAAGAAGAAGACAGCAACATCAAACCAGGGGAATTTCCACTCCTCTTGTCCCCACCCCTTCTTGAACGCCGCCTGTACCCCCCAGACACATTCACCGCGCAGATAATATTCTGGGCCAGGGCGAGTGTCGCCCCTTAAATTTTAACCTCATGTTGCGATTTCGATGGTGGCAAGGCTCCCACTAGCAGTTCTGATCGTGGGACAGAGCCGACCTCGATGTCCCCGCCGAGCCCGCGTGCTCTCGTCCTGAACGATTGTGAAATCGGGGACGGTCGACGAACGTGCGCGGAGTTTGGCCCCATTGGTCCTGGGCGAAGAGAACATGTCCGCATCTGCGGCCTTGCGGGCCGTGCCCCTGGGCCTCAAACCCGCTGATAAGGTTTTCTTTCCTGAAGGGAAACTGGGACACACAAATAAATACACACAAATAAAAAGATTCCCCATATTTTCCTATATTTTCTGGGTTTTTGTCTTCCCCACCACTTCCCATATTTTCCCATATTTTCTGGGAAATCGACGATTAATTGTGTCTGTGTGTTTTTTTCCCTCCTGATTTCCTCTGGAACAAATGTTGCGGATACCCCGCGCGAAACGCATCCGTGCGACCACGAATCCGCGGGATCGCGCCCCAGAATCCCGACCGCGAGGGCGCGGAGACGAATATGCTCGCCGCCAGCGGAGGGGCGCAAATGCTGTGCTGCAGCCGCCGCCCGCACTCCGCTGGACATTGGGGGCCTCGTCGTTGGGACACGCACTGCCCGGGTGTTACACTATCAGGGGGACGTAAGACCTGGGTACAGGGGACTCGGAAATCCCCGACGAGGTCGTCAAAAAAATGACGAGGCCGAGCCTGCATTTTGACGAGGCCTCCCGCTGCAGACATCCAACGAAACTCCTCCTCGTCAAAATCCGAGGCGCGGTCGTCAAAAAACGATGGCGAACCCGAGTCCTGGCAAACCCGGGTCTTACACTCCCCCAACACTACTACGGATGACGTCTTGTGTGTGCTACAGTGGAGGCCAGTCTACAAGAAACCTTCCACAAGACCCCAGGGCGTTCATTGATTTTTGGCGTGGGAGCGCCGCGCTTTCCACCGCAAAGCCATCGAAACCCAAGAAACCCAGGGCACCCTGGAGGCAAGCACGGTGTTTCTTGGCATGGGCCCCCACTGCAGAAACCGGGGGTGCCTCTCGTCCACGATCCGGCTCCCCTTTGACCCCCTGAAATCCTCCAATGGCTGTCTGCGTAGCACCGATGTGTGAACTGTTTTTATTCGGCGTTTCGACATTGGGCGGAAGGGGGGGGGGAGGGGGGGGTCTGGCTCCTGACCTCTGCTTAGTGCGACTGTTTGCAGGAGGGCGTCCATCATAGGGGAGGCTCCACCCGCTCGAAACAGGCGCCCCAAACAGTCGAGATCTACTCCATGGGGGGGGATGGGGGGTGCGAGGGCCCGCGCCGATCGGCAAAACAATGAAAAACAACGCTCACATTCGTCAAGCCAAGTCCACTGTTTCCCGAGCAGCCGGCTGAACACACGCAGCGTCAATTCATTTCCATCCGACTGCATCCCAGACAGCCCCAACCATTACAGACAGGCCCCCTTGAAACGCCTCAGGTACGGACGGCCACGGCATGCGAAGGACTTGCTGTCGGCCCCAGGTCGGCTCCGAGACGGCGGCGCTGGGCCTGATGGACTCGAAATGGCCCCCGATTCTCCCTCCTCTCCCTCAGTGGGGCTCTTCTGATGCCAACCCCGAGGGGCTCTTCACCAAATAGTGTTGCACTCGACCTATCTTGCATTCACCTGATGGACTCGAAAGGGCCCCGGATTCCCCCTCCTCTCCCTCAGTGGGGCTCTTCTGATGCCAACCCCGAGAGGCTCTTCACCAAATAGTGTTGCACTCGACCTACCTTGCGTTCATGGGGGCTGCTTTGCTGCGAGCTGGCTCGTCAGGCCAACAGGGCCTCCGAGAGGCCCCGCACTGCAGGCCCACTCCAGAGCTGGCTGGACTCATTCAATTCAAACTCTCTCCTTGTTCTTCTGCTGCGCGCGGCCGATGAACGAGGAGTGGAAGATGAGACCATACTTCGGCGTGTTGCCCTTCGTCTTGAGGGCGCGGAATAGGGCCTTCCAAGCTGGCTCGCGAACATATTCAATGCGGCAAGGCTCGTTTAGATAAATCGCGATGCAGAACACAACGGCAGACACCCAAACCAAACTCAACTTTCCGCGTGGTGCCTCGACACGGCAGTTACCAATGCGGTCTCTCGGAAATGCCCTCTGCGGCAATCCTATCTCCCGAACGAATAAGGAATACGTGACGTTCCCATCGCCGACTTTGGGACACACATCGAACGTGCATGAAATGTCAGAATCGCTGTTGCAGGTTCTGCAGACATCGTCCGGAACATCCCGATCGTATCTGGCCGCAGCAGCTTGGCGCAAGCCACACTTGCAGAGCAGCTGTGACCGAGCACCGATGCTGCTGGCGCCGGCATGGGCGGGCACGACCGGCAGATGCAGAAAGTGCCCCTCGGCCTTCTCAGCACCCAGGATCTGCACCGTCGAGGCGGGGTACTTCGCCAGGTTGGTCAGGCTCCCCGCGTGCGAGATGAGTCGTGCGCCAATCCGCCGCCCTCTAAAGGCAAAAGCGCGCACGCACACGAACATAGAGCCCTGGTAACGGCCTGGGGTGTGACGGCCACTGGACGGAGGCGAACGTCAGGAAATCCTGATTTGCGTGCGAAGCTGGGGCAAATAACGTCCATCGCACGCGCGCCCAAGTCTGCGCTTCGGGCCCCGCCTTGGGGCCAGGCTCCGCGATGTCGCCATCGACAGCAGCGGTTGGAGTGAAACGAGCATCGGTGGACCTCAGCCAGCTCCTGGACAATATCGAACATTATTTCTGCTCATCCTCCACTTCACGGTCGGCGGACTGGGCAAATATCCCGATGTCCCGATGGTCCTGGCAAGGTGTCCTGTCGTGATGTCCCGCTGGTGTCTCGGTTGAGTCCCGATTGTGCCCTGATGGTGTCCGAAGGTGCTCTGATTGAATCTAGGTCTTGTCCCAATGATGGCCAACTTTGTGTGCGATAATTTCTCGATTGCGCCGACTGTTTCCGATCACGTCCCGAGCATACCGCGATTGATGCTTAGAGCGCGTCCTGGTCGATCCTCGTCCCGATGACGTTTCGATCATGCTTGCTCGCAACCCCACTGTAAGAGGAACTCGCAACTCGTCTTTGGCTGAAGAGGTCGGAGGCTCTGCGCGCTGCGCCGGAGGCGTGGCAAACTGATGCTCCCCCATACCAGCAGGTGTTGGTTGGCTAGAATGTGTGCTTTCCTGTGCGGCGAGCTGCTCTGCTGAGGGCACTGGTTGTGAGCCATTCGTTGATTGAACGCCGGGCGATGCATCCGTTATCGTGCCCCGAGTGTGTCCGAATTCCCTGGTTCATGTTCGATGGTGACACGAGGGCTTCCTGGCCGATGCTCAGTTGTGTCCTGGGTAATCTGCGGATGTGTCCTGATGGTGTCCCCCAGATGTCCTGACGCATCTGCGATCGAACACATATCCAGTGGTATGAATAGATGCTGCGCTGCAGAACTCACTATCACTTCAATATGATCGAGTCGCTGTAAGGTGTCAGGCGATATTTCCTTAATGCCAAGCCAATCCGAGCGGAGCCGAAACCAAACCAAGGTCTGGCAAGCTGGACGAAGAGAACGCAACACATGGACACACATGGCGTCCGCAAAGCCACAAACTGGGGGCCCTCTTACGCTCACCCGTCACGACGTCAAAGTCATGTGAAAGGAAACGGAAGAGCAAGGAACATGGGACCGCCCCCACCCTTGCAGAGGCCTACTAGATGGGGTCGGAGTGGATGGGGTCGGAGGATCGCGCCGCATCGCCGATGCATCGCCGATGCATCGACGATCGGCGATGCTTCGCCGATGCATCGTCGACATCGGCGGTGCATCGGCGACGCCGACGTGGAGCAAATCGGGCCCCGCATCGAGCCGCATCGGCGATGCATCGGCGATGCGGCGCGATCCTCGGACCCCGTCTGCTCCGACCCCATCTAGTAGGCCTCTGCAAGGGTGGGGGCGGTCCCATGTTCCTTGCTCTTCCGTTTCCTTTCACATGACTTTGACGTCGTGACGGGTGAGCGTGAGAGGGCCCCCAGCTTGTGGCCTTGCGAACGCCACGTGTGTCCATGTGTTGCGTTCTGTTCGTCCAGCTTGCCAGACTTTGGTCCCCATCTAGGAGGCCTAGCAACGAGCAGGGAACATGGGACCGCCCCCACCCTTGGCATCCCCATCGGCGGCAGGGCGAGCCCCTCAGACGCATAACACATCTATCTTTAGGTCGGGCATGTCCCCCTACAGGCGGACGTTGGACGAACAATACAACGTAGATCAGGAATGCACCAAACTTGTCAAACATAGGCCAACAATCGTCCCCTGACTTTTTTTGTTACTAGTTTTTGACTAATCCTCCTATCGAGGGACGCGCCCGACTGAAATCTATCTGGACCCACCGCCTGCCAAAAGGCTGCCCGTGGCTCACACGCTGGCAGGTTTGCTGCTCAACTCTCCCTTGCCTGCTGTCTTGGCTTCACACTCGACCGACGAGCTCCTATCGGACGGAAGAAGTGGGTAGATTTAGGTCGGGCGTGTCCTCCGACAAGCGGTTTTTTGACGCCCGTAAAAAAATAACTGAACCATGCTCACAAAATGATCAAACATACTCAAAAATCGTCCCAATATTTGTTTGATTATTGTTAAATATTCCTCCAGTTAGAGGGACACGCCCGACTTAAGGGTAGATGCATGAAGCAGGAACATGTTGAAAGTAGATTGGGCTTTCGCCCACGCCCCGAAGAGAAGGGAGGAGGGAAGGCTGTACGACTCTTGAAATAGGAAGGCGCCTAAGATAATTAGGGATCTGGGGATCCGAGAAACGCCCGCTTTCAACGACTGATGGGTGCCCGAAGGATGAGGCGCTCCGGGCATGTGACACGTGGGTCCCAGACTGCCCCTCGAGCAGGTCGCTTGCGTGCTGTTGGCTTCCCTCGGCAGGAGATCATGCCGCCCGCATGCAGGGGAGACCCTCGAGGGCAGGCTCCGGAAAGCATGCGCGAAAGGGGGTGCCCCCTGCACTAGCGACAGGACTTCCGCGCACCGCTACAGTGCCACGGTCGCCTCGCGGGCTCCGCGGCGGGCGTCCGAAGACCCCCCCTGCGAACGGCGCGACTCCTCACGGCCCCCACCGCAGAGGGAGCACAGATATTATATCGGATCAGGGCGTCCGCGGAGGAAGAGGAGCAAGTAGGACGAGGGGGGCGATGACGGTGTCTCGTCCCGTCTGCATTCCCCCCCCCCTAAAACGACGCGAAGATCGGGACAAAATCGGATCGGGATAACTCGAAATCTCTGAGAATCGGCGGGTTTGGAGGATGTATTGGGCGCCGCAGCCGCTCCAGAGCGTTCCGGAACGCTCTGAGAGCGCTCTGGAACGCTCTGGAGCGATTTATCCCGATCCTGGCCCTGTTTTACCCCCCCCCCCCCCTGGGCTCCGAGGTGCGACCCGTCTGGCCACCCCTGCACGTGGCCGGCCCGCTCCGCGCGGTCCAGCCAAGGGCGTCGCTGGGGGAAGCATCTGGCCGACCCCGGAAGCCCTCAGTTGATGAACGAACCATTGGAGGGGCCCTGGGACACGCAAGTAAATACACACAAATCACCGGATTCCCCTATATTTCTTAAAATATTTCTGGGTTTTTGTCTTCCCCCCACTTCCCATATTTTCCCATATTTTCTGGGAAATCGCCGATGAATTGTGTCTGTGTGTGTTCTTTCCCTCCTGAACAAGGCACGCCCATACTCATATGGGGTGTCGGAAGGACGGGGGCTGGGTATGGGTATGGGCGCGGCTGCCAGACCCCAAGCGGGGCTCCTGCTCGAGCGGGGAGCCACACCCGACAACACACACCTGAATCACCCGACAACACACACCTGCCCGTAGCCCCCCACGGACTCCCACCCCGAACAAGTCGACGGGTCGCGCAAACATTGGCGCGAACTGTCCGCTCGTGCCGCTCGCCTCCCGCCGAGCTCCCGCGCTCTCCTGCCGCTCTCCCGCCAACGGAGGCGCCCTCGTCTTCACTTCCGCCGCCGCCTCCCGCCGGCCCTGTTGCCGCGGGCCTCCCGCCGAGGTGGAGCGCCATCCACTCACCGACCTCCTCGAGCATCGAGGCTGGGTCCCTGCTAGGAAAAAACACCAGACGATCGCAGAGCGTCGTTGCCCGCGCGCAGCTCTGCTGGACACGTTAGGCGGTCTGCTGAGAGACTCCTGGGCCGGGGAGGTGCTCCCGTGCCGCACGGCTCTGCCGCCAGGCACCGCGGATGATCTCGCCGATCAGGGCGCACAAGTTCGGGGCCACGAAGTCCATCTTGGCCTGTCGGCCAGGTGGGCCCCCCACGGCAGCCTCTTCTGCGCGAGCCTACAGCACTACACGGAGCTTCTTATTTTTCAGCCTGAGATTCTAAAAGGGGCCCAAGGACACAACAACAAATAGACACACATTCAATGCTTTCCCACATCTGCTAATACTTTCTGGACTTTCGTCTTCGCCTACATTTCCCCTATTTTGCATCTGTTGCCGGAATCGGCGACTATTTGTGTCTGCGCCTTTTTATCTTTCCTGAGATTCGCGAGCATGTGCAGAGCCTCGGTCTGCCCCTCCATGCAGAAGAGACGCCCTGGACAGAACTAAACCCGCCGGGGCGGCATTCCTGCCAGAGCGCGCCAACCTTCTGAACATCGCGCCCCCCCCCAGTGAAAATGCTTGAGAGCCGCTGGGCCACTTGGGCGGCCACTGGTGGGAGCCGCCCGAGAAGGTCTCGTGGCTACAGGGAGCTGGCAGGGGGCATCACGTGCAAGCAGAGCTCTGCAGCCCGAGCGGGCCGCGGCGAACACGCTGGCTGGAACGATGCCCGCGGATCTCGAAGATTGGACTCCCTCTGCCGCTGCGGCCTCGGCCAGCCTGCTTAATGCCGTCTTGAGACGTCGGTGCTCGTGCCGCCATCTGGACCGCAGAGCCAGACGAAAGAGAACTGTCGGGGGCGTCCAATGTCCAAGAGCCAAGAGGGGGGCGTCCAAGAAGGGGGGTTCGCAACTCATGGCCACAGGCATTTGCGCGGCCCAGGGGGGGGCCAGGGCACGCGTTAAAATAAGAAGAGGCGGCATGATATGTGGCGAGATATCGTGGCCCCGGCCATGATGTCCACCCCCCCCTGGCCATCACCCCCCTCTTGGCTGCCAGTGAAACTATGCACGTGCGCCGATCCTGGCCCGGCCCCAGGATGGGCCCGCTGCTGGCCAGGGAGGAGGCCCTACTGGCTTGGCCAGGGACGGAGGGGAAGGAGGCCCTACTGGTCAGGGAGGTGGCCTCCTCCTCCTCCTCCTCCTCCTCCTCCTCCTCCTC
>CAUYUJ010005701.1:39089-59307 GCA_963575745.1 Prorocentrum cordatum | reverse complement strand
TTGATGATGGTGGCCATGGTGATGATGATGATGACGAGGATCATGATGCCAATGATATTGATCATGATGATGCCAACGACGATGATGATGATGCTGATGATGATGATGATGCTGATGATGATGTTGGTGATGATGGTGACGATGCTGCTTATGAGGATGATGGTGGTACGGATGATGGCAATGATGATGATGCTGATGGTGATGATTATATTGTTGACGATGATGCTGATGATGCTGATGTTGATGGTACTGACCATGACGATGACGATGACGATGTTGACGATTATGCTGCTGATGATGATGAAGATGATGATTATGCTGCTGCTGATGATGTTCTTTTCATGATTATGATGCTGATCATGATGATCGTAATACTCATTGCGATGATGGTAACGATTAGTATGATTATTATTGTCATTCTTATGATTCGTATTTTGCTTATGGTGCTGGTGATGCTGATTCGGCTGATGATCCTGATCATGATCATGATGCTAATCATGATGAGCGTGATGCTCATTGCGATGATGGTACCGGTGATAATGATGATGATGATGCTGATGATGATTCTGTTGCTGCTGATGATGCTGATGATGCTGATTATGCTGATGATGCTGATTATGCTGCTGATGATGCTGATGATGATGCTGATGATGCTGATGATGCTGATGATGCTGCTGCTGCTGATGATGATGCTGATCATGATGGTGATGATGATGATTGTGATGATGATTGTGATGATGATGCTGATGATGACGGGGATGATGGTTATGATGATGCTGCTGATGCTGCTGCTGCTGTTGCTGATGTTGGTAATGGAGAAGAAGAGACAGACAAGTAGTTCGATTACTTATACTAAGCATGATGCTAATCGTAATGCGATTACTAACCAAACCAGAACAACATACGAACAACCATAAACATACTATTGGTATTAGTAATATTGCTCTTGCTGATAACGACAATAAGAATAATATTCATAATCATGTTACTAAGGAGGGGAGCTCCCAAACGCCGCGACAGACGAGCCGCCCACCTTGACCCTTGCTGTCGGAGGCCAGCCGGGGTCAGGACCGGCCGCCCACCGGTTCGCACAGGCCGGCGGGCCAGGCGGCCCCCCGCCCCCCGCCCGAGAAGCGCGCGCGGCCAAACGGGGCCGACGCCGCCAGGACTCGGAGCGGACGCACGGCAGCGACAGTTGAGCGGCTGCGGCCCCTCGGCTCGCGAGCCGCCGCTGCTGGGCCCGTTTTTTTCACCGCCACCACCATAAGTTGGATGGGGGAAAGCAGGAGGAGGAGGAGGAGGAGGAGGAGGAGGAGGCGGAGGAGGAGGGGAGAGGGGAGGAGGATGAGGAGGGAGAATGAGGGCCCCCCTCCCCACCAACTTATTGTGGTGGTGGTGGACAACAGGCCCAGCAGCCGCTGCAGGCCCTCTGAGCCCCCCCGGCACGGCGCAGGGTGCATGCGGCATGCGCTGCACGCGGCGGATGGCGTCTCGCTGCCTGCCCCGCCGCCGCGGCGCGGGCACGGCGCAGTCGGGCGTCCCTCCGTGATCCGATCGAGAATATAAGAACTCCTCCTCCTCCTCCTCCTCCTCCTTCCTCCTCTCCCTCCTCTCTCCTCTCCCTCTCTCCCTCGTTTTCCTCTCTCCTACCCTCTCCCTCCCCATTCCCTCCTCCCTCTCCCCTTCCCGAAAGGGGCCCGCTTTCGCCCTGGTCGCTTTCGATGGTTTCTTGGGGCCGATAACTCGGGGGCAGGCGATGGGGCGGCATAGGCTCGGTAAAGATGAACCGATCTCAATCCCCATCCCCAAATCCCTATTTTTTTTATTTTTTTTTTTGTCTAGGCCCCCACCAAATTGCCACCCCAGTTGGGGACATACCCTCGAAGCCCGAAGGGAACGACCTATCTCCCCATCTAGAGGGGTACATCGGCCAGCGGGGCCCAGGCCACGCCGCTGGGGCCTCACTCCTAACATAGTGAAGACGTGGCCTCACTGAGGCCCCCGTCCTTGTACTCGGGCTCGTAGTTCTGGGCGGTCTGCTTCGATGCAGCTGCAGAAAGGACCCCCCCCGTCCCCAATGTTTTCGCGACCCTCCTGGCTCAGGCCCCCTCCCGAAGGGTTCGGGGTCGGTCCTTTTTTGCTTAAATCAGCCTCCAAGGTGCGCCGCCGCTCCGCCAGGCCGCGCGCGCCTCGCCGCGCCCCCCCCCCCGCCCCGCCCCGCCCCGCGCAGGAGCACCGGAACGCGGCCGCGTCCGCGATGGACGCCATCCTGGGGCGCGCGCCGCGGGGCGCCGGTGAGGCGCCGCGCCCGTGTTGCTCCCGCCTCCTCCTCCCTCCTCTTGCCTCTTCCCTTCTCCTGCAGCGTTGCATTGAATCGTGTGCGCTGTATGACGTGATTGGTGGGGGGGTGGGTATGGGTATGGTCGGGCGGAGCATGTACACCTTGGCGCCCGTGCTGCTAGATACCGCGTGTTTCTGCCAGCAGCTAGTGAGTGCCGCACTGAGCTGGCCGTCTGCTCGGCGAATCAGGGCGCAATCCAATCCACCCTCCGTCCCCACTCCCTCCACCTTTTTGGCGTCGATGGGATTTCATGCCAGAGCACGCAGCGTTCGGGTGGCAACTGATGCCATCACAAAATCTGGACGTGACGCAGTGTAGTAGGCAAATTGGGCGGCAGGCTCGTGCGGATCTGGAGGCCTCCCTCCTCCCCCTCCTCCTCGTCTTCCTCCTCCTGCCTCTCCCTCCCTCCCTCCGTCCTCTTCCGCCTCCTCCTCCTCGTTCCTCCTCCTCCTCCTCCTCCTCCTCCTCCTCCCTGGGCGGGCTGGGATCGGCGGCGCGGCGAGGTTCGAGGTTCGAGGTGTTCGGGCGTTACTTGTCGGCGGCGAGCGAGGGGATAAGTGAGAAGGAAGAGGCCTTCTCAGCCGGCGGCGGGGCTTCGCAGAAGGCCTCCAGCCTTCAGAGGTTTTCTGTGTCCCCGGGGAAGGCCCAGAAGTATATTCAGAAGGCTGCACGACTGGAGCTATCTGAAAAGACCCACGCCTTCTCACTTTCCCACCGGGCGCGCCGCCGACTTTTGCAGCTGTCGAAACCTCGGGGTGGTGCGCCGTATCGTCGGGAGGGGGAAGGGGAGGGGGAGTGGGGAGGGGGAGGGGGAGGGGGAGGGAGGGGAGGGGGAGGCGGAGGAGGAGGAGGAGGAGGAGGAGGAGGAGGTAGAGGAGGGAGGAGGAGGAGGAGGAGGAGGAGGGGCCTCCCCATCCCGCACCGCCTGGCCGTGCCCTGTCGGCCCGGCGCCTCCCCTCCTCCTCCTCCTCCTCCTTCGTGCCCCCCAAGCCCTCCACGGCCCCAGAGCCCGTGGAGGGCTCGGGGGACCCGACAGCGGGGGCCAAACCTCCAGGGCCGTTTTCCTCCCGGACCAGCTTCCTTCATGCCAAGTCTTGTCCTGCCTCCCCACAGGAGGCTCGACGCGGAGAAGAACAACGCCATGAACGTAGCCTTTGGCGCTCCCCGCGCGGATTACCTGGATCCGCGCTGGGCCCCCCCAGCGGCGCTTCCGGCGCCGCCCTCGGCGCGCTCCGCGCGCCAGGGAGGGGGGCCCAGCGCAGATCCAAGAAATCGGGGCGGATCGCCAAAAGTTTCTGTCTATTCTCTTTTCTTCTCTTTGGTCCTGCCTCCCCACAGGAGGCTCGACCCAAGTCGACCGCTGGGTGCGCTTCGCGCTGCCGGCCGGGCGGGATGGGGCTGAGGGTCTAGGAGCGGCCAGGGCGAGGTAGCTGTCCTTGGGGGGGGGGCAGTCGCGGACCCCCCGGGGGCAGGGCCAGTCAGGGCTAGGACGAGAGCGTCCGTGGTCCGCTGGGTTCGGTCGGTTCGGCTGCTTCGCAGCCAGCTGTCCTCTGTGGGTTCGGCCGACTGCGGCGCCGCTGCGCACCTCTCTGCTGCTCGCGGTCGGTCGCTTCGGGTTCTGTTGCCGGCTCGGCCGTTTTACGGCTTTGCTGTTCCCGTGGGTACTTGTGGGGAGGACGGAGAGGAAGAAGGGGTCACTACGAAGGGGAAGAGTGTTAATGATAGCCATAACTATATTATGGACAGTACTAAAATGATTGGATATGCACATTCACAGCAATTTGCTAGCACGAATAATCATGTTAGCAACAATACTAATGACCAGCATGCTACTACTGATAACCATAAGCATACCACTGGAATAAGGTCCCCGAGGGACAGATACCCTGAGATTGTCCAGCTGCTTTCCGCCTTTCGGAGAGTCCTTCCTGGGCCCCTGGACCGTCATAACTCGATGCGGGATCACGACTTGAGCCCAGGGGAAGCCCCAGGGTCCATGACCTTTTTTCCTGAGGTCCCTTTTTCTCCATGACAATTGGGGAGGGAGCAGCGATTTGGAAGAACCAGCGCTTCCTGGACTTTACGTTTGCGGGCAGTCTCAGGGGCGAAAGCACTGTGTCACCCACAGGTCGTGTACAAGGAGTACGAGGACTCATGGCATTTGAAGCCTCATGTGCGGCCAGATTCGACCACCTCCTGCCGCCTTCCTGTCGTGCTTTTTGTTCCACGCATGGCCCGTACGTCTCCGTCAATTCTCACGGGGCCGCTTTTGGTCCAGGATTGTTTTTTGACACCCACGGAGCCCGAAACCGGCCTCAAGTGGTCGAAGTTGAGGAAACATTATTACAGTGGAACGAGCAAGACGTTGGTTGGACAGGTCTTTTTTCTGCTCTCCCCCCCTCCCCCAGGGGCGGAAAGAGCCTCCCAAACCCTGTGGTTGTGGCCGCCCAGAAGGACCTGGACCATCACGTCTGGGACCGCGCGTACTGGGAGGACGGGCTGATAGAGTGGCTCCTCTCCAAGGCCCTGCGCTGGCAGCAAGAGGAGGAGGGATAGAGCAGGGTCCATTTCAATCCGATCGATCCGACTGGATATCGATTCTGGCCTGTTCGACCTGATTCGATCCCGATTCTCCGACGATCCGATTCGTCCCGCTGCTCTCGTGGCGCTTGGCGCGGACGATCACATCCGATTCCGATTTCGTGCCGATGCGGCCCAACCCGATGCCCGAATCTGATGCGATCTGATTTCCAGATTCGATGCTGACTGACCGACCCTGTAGAAAGAGAGAGAGAGAGAGATGGCGAATCTGCCGCACTGTGGCGGTGCCCGGCGCGGGCGACTGCGAACTGCTGCAGACAGCCAGGGGCTTCCGGCAGCCGCACGGCTGCGAGGAGGCGCGCCAGCGCGGGCAGCGCCGCAGCACAAGGCGCGGCGCGCACTCCACAACTAGGCATCGTGGCCTCGGGAGCGCGGGGCCACCTGTCCACGGGGCCGTTCCCTCCGGAGCGCGGGCCCAGAGATCTTTAACGAGGGATCGTGGCCTCGGGAGCGCGGAGCTTCGAGGTGTGGAGATGCACGCGGCTCGGTGTGACTGGGAGGGGGGAGGCCTTTTAGTCCCCGTGCGCATTGCTGGCGCCGTCTGCGAAGGAGCCGCACCTGGCCAGCCCCAGACGTCGCCGGAGCGACTGGCGACTTTACCAGGGGGGGAGGAGGAGGAGGAGGAGGAGGAGGAGGAGGAGGAGGAGGAGGAGGGGAGGAGAGGAGGGAGGAGGAGGAGGAGGAGGAGGAGGAGGAGGAGGAGGAGCGAAGAGCTAGAGGAGGAGGAAGGAGAGGAGGAGGGGAGGAGGAGGAGGGAGGAGGAGGAGGAGGAAGGCTAGGAGGAGGAGGAGGAGGAAGGAGGAGGAGGAGGAGGAGAGGAGGAGAGGAGGAGGAGGAGGCGGAGGAGGAGGAGGAGGAGGAGGAGGAGGAGGAGAGGAGGAGGAGGAGGAGGATGAGGAGGAGGAGGAGGAGGAGGAGGAGGAGGAGGGAGGGTCAGTCTCGTTTTCATCTTCTCTCCCCACCCCCAGCGTGCCATTGGCGTCGCAGCCTCACCACCCCACCGCACCGGTTGCTGGGGAAACGGAAAGGTATACCGATAATACCGTTGCTCCCCGGACCCCTCCCTGGGCGCGTCCGGACCAGGATATCTCGAGGCGAATCCGGCGGTGGCGCCGAGGGCCTCCCAGGAGGCCGCAAAAGGGGGCGAAGCGAGCGAAGGGTAGCAGCATGGGCACCGTCTCCTCCCCCGACCATGGCTCGAGGGGGCCATGGCTACGTTTTCGGGCACCCGGCCGTCCTCCGAGTCGTGCGGGTGGGCCCCGCCGGGGCCCGACGGGCTCCGCCCGCCGGCGTGTCTCCCCGTCGAGTGGGGGCCGCGGTCGGCCGGCCGGGGGCCCCGGCTGCGCGCCAGTGGGGCCAGGGATCGGCGAGGCGGTGCCCCCCGAGGGGGGGGGGGCTCGTCACCACCCACCAAACCACCCCAACCCAACCCGAAGGCCTCAATTTATCCTCGATTTCCAGTGGGGGGGGGTCGGGGAACGTTGAGAAAACACATGGGATCCGTACCCCCCCAACCCGAAATTCGGGTCAAATTCGGGTCTTCGGGTTGGGTTGGGGTGGTCTGGTAGGTAGTCAGCTCGGGGGTGGACAGAGCCCCCGCCCGGACACGTCGATGAGTGACTTGTCCGTTCTCGGTTCTCGAGCGGGCGCCGCGGCCGTCGTTTCCCAGGCTTGCGCCCGCCAGGTTTGGGCCCGAGGGCGTTTTCACGAGACCACGTCTTGCCAGAGGGGGTTCTGTCCATCCCCGACCCGAGGGGGGGGTGGCGGCAGCCCCCGGCGGCGGGGGTCAGCCAGAGCGCTGGGTCTTGCAGGATGCTGCAGGGCCAGGGGTGCACCGACCCTGGGCTTGCCTGCAGGATCCTGCATGGTCCTGCAGGGTCTTGCAGGGAGGAGGGAGGAGGGAGGAGGAAGGGAGGGAGGGGGGGAGGGGGGGAGGGCCCGACTGACCCAGGTTTGCATTGACCCTGGTCAGTGCCTCCCCGAGGCCGAACCGAACAAAGCTGCTCCGTCTTCCCGATTCTCGTCGTCGTCGGCCCCCCCCCCCCCGTCCGCGAGGCGAAGACGTAGGCCTTGGCCTGCTTGCGGGCGCTGACGCCTCATCGGCCCCACGTCGGAGGGCACCAACAATACACCTACACCGATCCTGGCCAGGCACATCCTGGACCCGGGGATCGGTGCATACGCCCTCCTGGCCTGGGTGGGAAGGCACATGCACCGATCCTGGGCCCAGGTTCCTGGCCAGGATCGGTGTAGGTGTACAGTGCCCTCCAGCCAGTGTGCACAGGCGGTGCGGCCTGACACGCCCCCCTGCATGGAATCTCTTCGAGCCGCGGCTAGGCAGATGTTCAGGGGCAGCGATGAGGGGGGATAGGCGCAGGGTGGGATACATCGACCCCCATCGCACACTGCTCGCCGATGGGGACCCGATCGCCCCAACCCGTCAAGGAAGGTACGGTTTCGCTATCGGGGGCCTACTGCCGATCGATCGGTGATGCATCGCCGATTCCAGGTCAATGCATCCCCCCCTATGCCAGTCCCCCCCTATCTCGAAAGCTGGGCGAGGGCTGCTGAAACCGTGGCCGCTAGAACGGCCCTCCCCGAAGGAAAACACAACTTCCCGGAAGGAGGCGTGGCACGCGAAACAGTCAACGGGCTCCTTCCCGGAAGGACGAAGACAACTTCCCGGAGGTCGATTTTAGCAGCCACGGATTTAGCAGCCCTTGCCCGGCTTCCGACTGTCGTCGCTCCTCAGCTGTGCCCGCCGTGTCTGTGCCCTCCACCAGTGCCGATCGGGGAAGCGTGAGGCTCGGGTTCGCCGGAGCTCGGGTGTGCCGGCGCTCTGTAACACGGGCCCGCCCCGAATTCTGACGGCCCAGTGCTCGTGGGGTGCTTGCAGCGGGAGCTCGCGCTGCATTCCAGACGGGGTCTCGTCACTCCCCCGACGGCCCCGTCAGGCCCGACGGCCCCGCCAGGCCAGCCCGAGTTCCCCCGAACCCGAGTCTTATGTCCTCCCCGATCCGGCGTCAGGGCCTGCGGAAGGCCAGCAAGCGTGGCCTACGGCTTGCGCCGTTGTACATAGGGCGGGCGGGAGCGGCAAGCCACACTGCCATGTCCAGACAAAAATCGAGCCTTCTCGTATTCATCTCCTTCCTCATCCTCCTGCTGCTCCTAGCCCTCCTCTTCCTCCTCCTTCTCCTCCCGCTCCTCCCCGTTTCTCTCTCCACCCCTCCGCCTTCCCCTTCCTCTTGCCCTCGTCGTCGTCCTCCTCGTCGCCGCTGTCGCCCGCGCCGAGTCCCCGCGACGGGGTGATTTGTGCGGTCGCCAGGGGGCGGGTGAACTCACAGTTGGCCCAAGAGCACAAGGTGCGACAACAACAGCTGTTGGTGCCAAGTTTTCGACGACATGAACGAGTAGATTTGGCTTCTGACCCGAACCTGCTCCGAGAGATTGCTGTCGTCGTTGGGGGTGCGTTGGCTGATCTGCGCCCTGAGGCTCAGCACTGCTTCGTCGTCCTCCTCGTCGCCGCCGTCGCGCTTTTCGTCGCCTCTCTCCGGACGCCCTCGTCGTCGTCCTCCTTAGTTCGTGTGCAGTCAACCCGCCTAGAAAGGAGGATTCAGAGGGCCCCAGCACGGCCCAAGAGGGCCAACACGACAGCCCGGCAGAGCCCCGCCAGGGGGCCCCCTCCCCTGCCGGACGTCGGCCGCTGGTGCAGGGAGCTCGGCGCCAGCCCCGTTGCGGCGAGCGAGAGGTGAGGGGTGGGTGGATGAGGAGGATGACCGTCTAGTTTCGTTGTTAATCTATATATACACATATATTCAAGGGCGTAACAAAAAACACCCCTACCCTGGTTTATGAGGCGTTTTGCGCTGAACCTCCTGTGGGCTGACAGGGTAAACCCTCCGTATCGCGCGTGCCGCGCGGCGTCCTGGCGGCTCTCTGGCCGGTGGGAGTTCCCAGGAGATTTACTGACCACGGACTTGTAACCCAGGGTAGGGGCGTTTTTTCATTCCCAAATGTATGTATATATGTATACGCTACTTACATGCTTGTATACAGCTGTAACCATAATTTCTAAGGAGTGGGAAGGGAAACAGCAAGACACAGGAGAAGGGAGACACTGCGGGGTGGAGGAAACAGAGGAAACAGAGACGAACATGGAGGCGAGAGAAAAAGGAAACAGAAACGAACAGGGAAACGAGACGATATGTAGTTTACAATGATGTGGCGAAAGCGAAGATAAACATGAGAGCCACAACGACGATGGTGTTTCACTTTGCAACGCCGTCCTTCAACTCTGCTGCGACAGCATCAACAAGCACTGCTGCGACGCACTTCTGCATATCTTTGATTCTTCAGGCTTACGCCACATCCGCCGACCCCTTAAATGCGTTCGAGCAAGACATGTCTGACGCTGTTGAAAGAGCAGGCGGAAATGTCGGGTGCACAGAAGAAGCACAGTTCATCGGGGGAGAGGCTCTGTCGGAAATGCGCGGAGGGGCGAGAGAACGAGGTGCGACGTGACGTGCGCGGCGTGCGGAGGAACGTTCTCGGACACGAAACAGTTGCAGCAACAACAGGTGGGGAATCATCAGAAGGCGACAGGAGCGGCGCGTGCAAGAGAATATTACCGAAGTCGGAGAGGTCGTTTGGCGTCTCGGAGCTCTCGTGGGCCTTTTGGAGGCTTCTGGGGATCCTTCTTGGCCCGTGTTTAGGCCCTCTTGGGATCTCTGGGGAGGCATCTTGGGGCTATCTTTGGGGCCTCTTTGCCCGTCTTGGAGCGTCGGGAAGCCGGAAAGGCGGAAAAGCAAAAACATCGAAAACCACGATGGAAAATCAACAATTTTAGACTCTTGGGGCCCTCTTGGGAGGCTTGTTTGGGACCTCGGGGGCCGTCTTGGAGACCTCTTGGCCCGTCTTGGGGCCATCTTGGGCGTCTTGGAGCGGTCGTTTGGCGTCTCGGGGCCTTCGTGGGCCGTCTTGGAGGCCTCTTGGGGGCTTCTTGGCCCGTCTTGAGGCCCTCTTGGGCTCGGAAAAGCCCCGTGAACCGCTCGTCCCGGCCGTGCTGCGCTCGTCCCGGACCCCCCCCCCCCTCCAAATCGGCCCTCTTGGGCCGTCTTGGGGACCTCTTGGGCCGTCTTGGGGCCGTCTTGGGCCGTCTGGAGGCCGTCTTGGGGGCCTCTTGGGCCATCTTGGGGCTATCTTTGGGGCCTCTTTGCCCGTCTTGGAGCGTCGGGAAGCCGGAAAGGCGGAAAAGCAAAAACATCGAAAAACACTATGGAAAATCAGCAATTTTAGACTCTTGGGGCCCTCTTGGGAGGCTTGTTTGGGACCTCGGGGGCCGTCTTGGAGACCTCTTGGCCCGTCTTGGGGCCATCTTGGGCGTCTTGGAGCGGTCGTTTGGCGTCTCGGGGCCTGCGTGGGCCGTCTTGGAGGCCTCTTGGGGGCTTCTTGGTCCGTCTTGAGGCCCTCTTGGGCTCGGAAAAGCCCCGTGAACCGCTCGTCCCGGCCGTGCTGCGCTCGTCCTGGCCGTGCTGCGCTCGTCCCGGACCCCCCCCCCCCTCCAAATCGACCGGACCGGGCTCCCGGGGGAGGGGTTTGGGGAGGGGGAAGCATCTCACACGCCGATGATCCCCAAGGGGTCGGCGGATTTTCTCAACAAGCACTGCTGCGACGCACTTCTGCATATCTTTGATTTTCTGATCATCCCCACCAGCCCATCCAGAAACGATGCCCAGAGGAATTGCCCGAAGGGAGGGGGTAGGGGAAGGGGCAAACCCCTCCCCGAAGGGGAAGAAGGAGGGGTGGAAGAGGAAACGGTCTAAACCACCGACGCCTGGAGGGCTGGTGGGATTGATTGGCCGCGACGCCTGGGCCATGGTCCCCGTGCCGCTTCCTCTGGCTTTCCCCGCGCGCGAGCTGGGGCCCTCCGCGCGGCCGGCCGTGCGCAGCGGCCTCCTGGGCGAGCTCCCCCCGGGGCTCGCCGGCGCCGTCTTCTGGGCCCCTCGGGGCCGTCCAGCGGGGGCCTCTCGTGGGGAGCCCACAGCAGGACGTGCGCGCCCAGCCGCGTGCAGTGGAGGCCCATGCCAAGAGGCACCCTGCTTGCCTGCGGGGTGCGCTGGGTTTCTCGGGTTTCGATGTTTTGGGTAGGGGCAAGAGGGAAGCGTGACGTTCCCAGGGTACGTGCGTGCACGGCCATGCACCCTCCTCCGCGCACGTGCGTGCGCGGCCTTGAAAGGCCGCGAGCACGGCCGTGGGCACGCATGCGTGGGCTCCCTCTAGGGCCGCTCCGCGAGCTGGGCTTTGGGCTACGAAGCCAGCGCGAACATGCAGGCCATCGGAGCCTCCACACCTCTAGGGCCCATTTCGATCCGATCGATCCGACTCGATACCTTTTTTCGGTAGCCCGATCTGGTTCGATTCCGATGTTCCGACGATGCGATGCGGTCCGACGTTTGCGCGACGGCGAGCGAGGGGGGGAAGTGAGAAGGAGAGGGCCTTCTCAGACAATCAACAATCCGGACGATAACCTATGCATAGCCTATGATAGGTCCGCTGTGGGGCTGTGCACAGGCTATGTACAGGCTTTTCACAGGCCTATGCATAGGATGTGCACAGGCCTATCGTAGGCCTGTGTATAGGGTGTATACAGGCCTGTGGAAGCCTCCGTCGTAGGGCCTATGCACAGCCAGTGCACAGGGCTACCATAGGCCTGTGCACAGTCTGTCCACAGACCTGTGACAGGCCTATGCACAGCCTATCCATAGGCCTATCGATAGGCCTATCGACAGGTCTATGCACAGTCTACCCATAGGCCTATCGATAGGCCTATCGATAGGCTGCCTCGGGGCCTGTGCGCTCACGAAACATAAAGCCTGTGCACAGCCTGTGCACAGGCCTGTGCTTAGGCCTGCGCGCACCCTACGCGAAGGCCTGTGACGGGCCTGTGGACAGGTTGTGCACAGGCCCGAGTTGCGCCTGGGAGAGGGCCGACACTCCGGGACGGGCCGCCTGTGCATAGCCTGTGCACAGGCCTGTCACAGGTCTGCACAGGCCTGTGCACGGGCCTGCGGTGGGCCTGTGCGCGGGCCAGCGGACCGCGGGGCCGAGGCCGCTGCGGTCGATGCGGTTCGATGCCGGTGCTGTTTTTTCGGACGGCTTCGTCGGTCCTCGTCGGCATCTCCAGCCTCGGGATGCCCCTGGGCGGCCGCGCCTCGACGAGAGCGCCTGCCCGAGGTGCCCGGGCCCTCCCCCGGCGGCCGCAGGAGGCCGGAGTCGGGGCCCGACAGCCGAGGTCACGGTCCGCTTCGATGCGATCGCCGCAGGTCGACACCGATTCGGGCCGGCCCGATCCGATTCGATTCCCATGAGGGCCTCCTGAGCCAGGACGTTGCTAACCAGGACTTGGAGAATTCCAGTTGGAGAGAACGGATCATGCAGAACCTCTCGACCCACGTCCGCTAACCAGGACTTGGAGAATTCCATTTGGAGAGAACGGAGCATGCAGAGCCTCTCGGCCCACGTCTGCAGTTCTCTGGGGCGCGTCAATGTCCCGGTTTATCGAAGTACTCGTTTAGGGGGCCCTGGCCCGATATTCCGACGATCCGATGCGGCCCGCCGACGCCTGAACGGCGCTGTTGTGCATCCTGGCGCGGCCGACTCGATTCGATTCTGTCTGATCCTGCCCCGTCCCCGGCCACCTCGTCGAGGATCGAGGAATCGAGGGTCGAGCACTGATGTGCAAGGCGCATGGGCGTTTTTCGTCCCCTTGTGCGCTTCCTGGGGGCGGAGCGGGCGGATGATGGGGCAGGACGAAGGCGACGACGACGAGGAAGCTGATTTACGAAGGGGGCAGAACAAGAGGCAGAGAGAAGGAGAGAGAGGGCGAGGACAGAGGCAGAGCACGACGCGCAGGGACGAGGGCGAGGCAGAGGAAGACCGGGGGGGGAAGAGAGGGCGAGCAGGCAGGGCGCCGCTGCCCGCCGACCTGCCGATCCAGGGAGCGGCGCCCCCCCCCCCCCCGCCCGCCCCCGCCCTCCGCCCTCGGGCCTCGGAGGGCGCCCAGGCGCACCCGCGCAGTTCACCAGGCAGCGGGCCTCCTAGAGCCCAGGCTTGTGCCTCCTCCTCTCCTCCTCCGCCTCCTCCTCCTCCTCCTCCTCCTCCTCCTCCTCCTCCTCCTCCGCCTCCTCCTCCTCCTCCCTGGAGAGGAGGCGTGCTGCAACAGGTCTCTGGACTGCCGGAGCACGCTTGCCACATGTCCGACGCATGCTTGCAGCGTGCCTCGAAGTTGCGAGAACCTGTTTTCAGCATGCTTCGAACGTGCTCGAAGCACGTCGAATGCATTCTGATCACATCTTTAATTCAATGGTAGAACGGAAAGAGTGTCCATTGTCATGGCGTCCACAAGTCTAGGCCTCCCAGATGGGGTCGGAGTAGATGGGGTCGGAGGATCGCGCCGCATCGCCGACGCATCGGCGCTGCGTCGGCGACGCGGCTCATAGGTGGGCCCAACTTTCTCCACGCCGACGCATCGCCGATGCCTCGCTGGCACCGCCAGTGCACGGCCGACTCATCTCGCCGATGCATCGGCGATGCAGCGTCGATGTCCCGGCGATGCGGCGAGATCCTCCGACCCCATCTACTCCAGATTTCGTAATAAAGGGAGGGGGGTCTCATTTCGGGGGGGGTCTCTTCCAGGCTATCTTGCAGGGCCTGGGGGGTCTGGGGACGATGTTTTCGAGGGTTCTCCCACGGGGGAGGTCTGAAATGGCTTGTCTTGGAGGTTCCAGACCCCCTCCCTTTTATTACGAAATCTGGAGTATTCGGACCCCATGTAGGAGGCCTCCGTGTGGGTGACCAGGGCATCCGCGGCTCGGTCTGCCCGGCTGCCGTCGCGGTCGACTGCGCTCGGCCGACTCCGTCGTCGGCCACGGTCGCCCTCCGTGCCGTCGTGCCGCGCCGCTGCGCCCCCCTCCGGGCCGCTCTTCCGGCTTCTGCCGGCTTCGGTCGGCTTCGGCCTCGCTGTCGGTTCGGTCGGTTTTCGGCGTTGTCGTTGCCGTGGATGGCCTTGGGGTAAGGGACGAGGCTTATGTTGTATGTTGCCCCGATCGTACTCAGGGGCCAAATCCCAGACATCATTTCGAGCACCCAGGAAGGTGTCGCAAGAGTGTCAAAACACTGTCGGACGAGTGTCTCCCAGGGCCCGACACGTGAAAACCCTCGAGATTCGGTGTTTTTTGGTGTTCGAAATTCTTTCTGGTGATCCAGGCTAAAGTAGTCAGGAGGGAAAGAAACACGCACAGCCTCGGGACGATCGACATGGGCATGATGCGCAACTTTTCCACCACCGCCACAAGTAGGACGGGGGAGAGGGAGATGAGGAGGTCCCCTCCTCCACCTCCACCTCCACCTCCTCCACCTCCTCCACCTCCTCCTCCTCCTCCTCCACCACCTCCTCCTCCTCCTCCTCCTCCTCCTCCTCCTCCTCCTCTACCTCCTACCTATGGCAGTGGTGGTGGAAAATGGGCCCATCAGGGTACGGAAACAGTGGGCATTGAGTCCAACAGGGTTCCTTGTCCGCGTCGCCGCGGTCGTTGACAACATCTGTCGTCGGGCATCGTACCCATCTCCTTCTACCCATTTCGGGCGTCCAAACTTCCGAAGCCAAGCTGGACCTCGTCCCAACGTCGTGGCCGTGCGCTCGCCCACACCGGTCCAGGGCGGGCCGAGCCTGGGCTCGGGACCGGTGCAGCCTGTCGCCTCGGTGAACCCAGGAGGGCGTGGCACACCGATCCCGGCCCCAGGGTGGCCCTGGCCAAGGCCGGTGTACCCCTTGAGGGTCTTCAGTTTTGCTCCCCCCCAGTTTCTGTTGGCGGTGGATAAAAGCTCGTCCTTTCTCTTCCTGCTGCTGCTGCTGCTGATCCTCCTCCTCCTGCTCCATTCCTTTTACACACATATAACGGCGCACCGGGTCCGGGGGCCCGGGGCCGGGACCTCGACCACAAATGTGCGCCCCGGGGGGCCCGGAGGCTCGTCGGGGCTTGCCGGAGGCCTCCCCAGTCAGACAAGACGGCCCAAGAAGCGCCCAAGACGGCCCAAGAAACTTCCAAGAGGCCTCCAAGAGGGCTCCGAGATGCTGAAGATGGCCTCCAGACGTCCAAGGACGCCCCCAAGAGGCCCCAAGAAGCCTCCAACATGCGTCCCAAGAGGGCCCCTAGACGCAAAAAATTGGCCCATTCCCTTCGTAAAACGTACATTTTCAACAAAGTTGTCTTTTGGGCTTTCCGACGTTACAGGACGGCCCAAGAGGCGCCCAAGACCGCCCCAAGACGGCCCAAGAAGCTTCCCAGAGGGCCCCAGGACAGCCCAAGAGGGCCCCAAGACGGCCCAAGAGGCGCCCAAGATGGCCCAAGAGGGCCCCAAGACGGGCCCAAGAGGGGGCCCAGAGGGGGACCACGAACCGCAAGCTCGAGCCTTCCGCCCCAAGAGGCCGCCAGGAGGCCCCCAGGAGGCCCCTCAAGAGGCCCCAGGAGACCCCAGACGTCCAAGGACGCCCCCAAGAGGCTCCAAGAAGCCTCCAACATGCGTCCCAAGAGGGCCCCTAGACGCAAGAATTGGCCCATTCCCTTCGTAAAACGTACATTTTTAACAAAGTCGCCTTTTGGGCTTTCCGACGTTACAGGACGGCCCAAGAGGCGCCCAAGACCGCCCCAAGGCGGCCCAAGAAGTTTCCCAGAGGGCCCCAGGACAGCCCAAGAGGGCCCCAAGACGGCCCAAGAGGCGCCCAAGATGGCCCAAGAGGGCCCCAAGACGGGCCCAAGAGGGGGCCCAGAGGGGGACCACGAACCGCAAGCTCGAGCCTTCCGCCCCAAGAGGCCGCCAGGAGGCCCCCAGGAGGCCCCTCAAGAGGCCCCAGGAGACCCCAGACGTCCAAGGACGCCCCCAAGAGGCCCCAAGAAGCCTCCAACATGCGTCCCAAGAGGGCCCCTAGACGCAAAAATTGGCCCATTCCCTTCGTAAAACGTACATTTTCAACAAAGTTGTCTTTTGGGCTTTCCGACGTTACAGGACGGCCCAAGAGGCGCCCAAGACCGCCCCAAGACGGCCCAAGAAGCTTCCAAGAGGGCCCCAGGACAGCCCAAGAGGGCCCCAAGACGGCCCAAGAGGCGCCCAAGATGGCCCAAGAGGGCCCCAAGACGGGCCCAAGAGGGGGCCCAGAGGGGGACCACGAACCGCAAGCTCGAGCCTTCCGCCCCAAGAGGCCGCCAGGAGGCCATGAGGAGGCCCCTCAAGAGGCCCCAGGAGACCCCAGACGTCCAAGGACGCCCCCAAGACGCTTCGCGTCACCAATTTCTTCTCGCAACGATTCCTGGGTCTGTGACTCGACAGAACCTAAGCGCGCGCGAAGCGCGCGCGTGGCTCCTGCTCCATTCCTTTTCCTTATATATAACTTCTCCCTGTCGCTCCCCGAGGCCAGTTTTCAGGGCGGGCCGGGCGTGTCGCCTGAGGCTTCCTCACCATTTGTGACCCTGAAGCTTAAACATTGACAACCGTTTCACAGATGGAGGGTGGGTGGTTTTCAAAATGTGGCCCTCGCCTTTGCGCCGCGCACATTCGTTTTCAACATTTGCAAGAGTTTCACGGATTGAGGGCGTGTCGTTTTCGAAACGTTCGCCTGTGCGCCGCGCACATTCGTTTTGGAACTGTGCAAGCGTTTCACGCATTGAGGGCGGTTCCTTTTCAACATGTGGCTCTTAGCGCCGCGCACATTCGTTGTGAACATTTGCAATATTTCACGGATTGAAAGCGGTTCCTTTTCAAAATATGGATCCGCCTTAGCGCCGCGTACATTCTTTTCACAATTTGCAAAAGTTTCACGGATTCAAGGCGGTTCTTTTTCACAATTTGGCGGTGTCCTTAGCGCCGCGCACATTCTTGTTAAACAAATGCAAGAGTTTCACGGATTCCCATGATCGGCGTACCAGAGATGCTGTTCTGGAAGGATTCGCGATTTATGAGGGCGCAACTGTTACGATGATTCGCAATGTTGAAGTACCAGGAATGGTGTTCTGGCACGATTCAGGATCGTCAAGACGCAACAGTCAGGTTGATCCGTGGCGTTGGAATCCCGAGATCAATGTTCTGGCATGCTTCAGGGTCTTCCAACGGTTGTCTTCCAACGAGGCAGGTCCCTCTGTGGAAATGAACTGTTCAGGGGCCTGTGAAGAGGGAGCTTGGGGGGAGGGCTTATTCCAACATCGTTGGTGACCCGTGGTTTTACACTGGTCTTCTTCCTCCTCCCTCTCGTCCTCCTCCTTGGGGGGGCTTTAAGGCCCCTGAGGGATGGGATAGAGGTGTATGCAGTCAAAGCTTTGGGGCAAGCGCCGCTTGGTCTTTGAAGGGGCCCAGTGGCGTTCAGGCTCGTCCGCGTGCTCTCCTCTGGCTCTCCTCTGGCTCTCCTGGGCGCAACGGGGACCAAAAATGAAAGGTGCTTCGTTCACGCAGGCCCAGGTTAGGGATACACTGAAGTCGGGCATGTCCCTCTACAAGAGGACATTTTGAAAATGGTAACAAATAATGCGGGGACGATTTTCCGATTATTTTTGATTATTTTTGCATATTTATTGCAAACTGTTAATTTTTCTCCCCAAATTCGCCTGCAGGAGGACATGCCTGTCCTAAGGATACATCGTTCCAGTGCGTTCTGGCACGCTCTCAGAGAGTTTCGGAACGCTCTGAGACAGCCGCGGCGCCCGAAACGTCCCCCAGAACCGCCAGATCTCAGAGACTCCCGACTTAACCCGAGCCAATTTTGTCCCGATTCTGGCTTCGCCTCATTTGATTGAACGTCCCTGAGGGGGCAGACACCGCCGTCCCACAATTTTTGGAATGCGGAGTTTGTGGGAGGAGTCCAAGACGGCCCGAGAGGTTCCAAAAAGACTTGGAAAAGGTCCCAAGACAGGAACCCCAGAGGGCCCCAAGAGGCTCCGAAAACGGACCATATTTCATCGCTTCGCTCGTTCCGCCGGCCCGTTTCGCACCACTGTGGCTGCGTGGTGGTGTGCTCGTGCCCAGGGAATGTCCTCGAGGATATCTTTGGAGATGTGGCTTCCACCCTGTCGAAGAGAGCCGATAGACTGCGCGCTCTCCTTTCGTGTGTTCCCCTTTCCGCCGCACGTTGTGCGGCCGCTTAGCGCTCAGCAGTGTTCTGAACGCTATCTGCAGCCTGCCTTGCACGGTTGCAGAGGACGGCGCTTCTTCTGCTGCGTCTCCTTCACCCGCTCCCCCCCCTAGCTTCGGCGGCGTCTTGTGCACCAACATTCAGAGGTCGGCCGCAAAGCCGATTGAGCACAAGGCGTGCGCGAGCGGCTCAGTACGGACCTCGGCGAACGGCATCTGCTGTTCGCGGGACACGTATCGTGCGGTTGCTGACGAGCTTTGCTCGTCCTTCTGCTGCGCCCCGACCGCTGTTGCCAAGGCGTGGGACAGCGCACGGCCTTCCAGGGCGCCCGCTGGGTTAGATGGCCGCATGAAGCTGGAAGTCACTGCGATGCTCGACGCTTGTTTGCCGACCATTGCCATCGACAGTGACGAGACGCGTAGGCTTGACCAGAACCTGCGCGAGGTTGAAAGGGCGAACGGCTTTTCAGCTATGTTCAAACCCTCCGACCTGTACGTCGCAAGCGACGGCGCCCGGCCGGGGACCATAGCTGCGGCGGCAATCTCCGGGGCGTTTGACGTCTTCGGTCCTTGCGAATCCACCAAAGTGACGAAGGAGCCGGCACCCGCCTTTGGCGGAGGGCAGCGGTGGATCCATCGGACACCTGCTCCGTAGGCACCTTTGGCGCTTATTGCGAAGGCCTTACGGCCGGTGCCGCCGACCCTGGAGGACGTGCAGTACTTGCGGGGGGGGCGTCGTATCTGAGTGGTCCATCGGACACCTGCTCCGTAGGCGCCTTTGGCGCTTATTTTGGTCTTGTCGCTTCAGGGGGCTACCCCACGCTGCGGCTCGACTGCAAGGCGGTGACCTACCCTGCCGGCTGGTCTGGGCTCGTTGGGCTCCGGACGCCCTTGGCAGACCTTTCGTTCAGCTGGGACCAGTGGAGCTTGTTCTTCCTCTTTGTCCTGGTGACCCCGTCCACGTCCCGCTTTGCCCTCGGCAATAGCAGGACAGGGTGGCAGTGGTACGTTCGGGGCTTAGCCTGGTACGTTACTGTAGTCGGCATTGTTGGGCCATCGGCCATGTACGTTGCCGAGAACGCCTACGCGAGGGCAGCCAGTTCCGGAGTCGTTGGGGCTTTCCTTGTGATGGCCCAGACTAAAGAGACCATGAAGCGGCACGACATTGGCATAGCTATTGTCGTGGCTGCGGCCAACATTTGCTTTCTTGCTCTTAAGAATGCAGCGGCCTTGGCCCTTGCCTTCACGTTCGTCACTGCGCTGTCGTCGATTGTCGTCCACGTTAACATGCGCCGCGGCGAAGGGGACATCGCGTACTTTGCGACTCTGTACATGGTACTCGCGAGCAAGAAGGAGACCTTGTCCCGCTTCTTGTTTACGCTGGTGGGGATCCCAACCCTTTGCGGTAAGGTGATCTTCGCTGTTATCTCGCTCGCCAGGCTCAGCGACGACGCGGATTACAGCGGTTTAGCCATTGTAATCTGCACTTTCGGCGTGCTTGTCAGCTCGATGGTGCAAGCCTTTGTTGCCTGCGTCGTCGCTGCCAAGGTGCCTCGTGCAAAGGCTGATGGCAAGCCGGTCCATCTCATCCCTTGGATTGGCGCCGTCATTGACGGCGTCAACGAGGACGAGCTCCCGCTGGGCCTTTGGTTCAGTGTGACCGTCATGTGCGGCGACTTCGGCACATACGCGCGGGCGCACAGGTTCACTGGAGCGTTCGCCGACAGGACAGCCGGAACGGCCATGGGCCTTGACGACCTCGTTGAGGTCCCTTGTGCCTCCGTTCCGGCGGGAGGAAAAGGCAGATCGCTCGCCGCCTTTGGCCGGTCGCTTAAGCCGGTCGACACCAAGTCGGTGCGCGAAGCGTTGCTGGCACGCTATCCGGCTTTGTCGGCGGCTGTGGCGGACGACTGCATCAAGCTTTTCTTGTCTGTAGCTTTTGTGCGCGTTGAGCGGTCTGACGGCTCTGTCAGCGAAGGCCGCTTGACCACCGTGCCGACGAAGCAGGGCGTTGCCTTTGCTGGGATCCGGCACGTCATTAAGCCCGATCCGCTTGCCGTCGGCGACACGTTCACCGTCGCTATTCGTTTTGGCGCGCAC
>CAUYUJ010005701.1:31589-34089 GCA_963575745.1 Prorocentrum cordatum | reverse complement strand
ATGAATGGCCTTCCGACCTCGGCCCCTCGGTTTCCTTCCTCCAACCTCGCGGAAAGCAGGGGAAGCTTGGCCGCAGCATCTTCATCTGTGCACACGTCGTCCTCGTCCTCCTCGCCCTCGTGGCGTCGTCGCCCCTAGGAGACCGCAGGAAGCCTCAGGCAGGCGGCGGCACCGCAGGACAAAACCCCCAACAGTGGCACGTCGATTAGTGAATTGTCCGTTTTCAGTTCTCGAGAGGGCGCCGTGGCCGTTATCTTCCAGGCTTGCGCCCGCCAGGTTTGGGCCTCAGGTCGTTTTCACTAAACCACGTTTTACTAAAGGGAGGTCTGTCCATCCCCGATTCTGCAGGAGGGATGTCCAGGAGTGGTCCAAAAACAGCCTGGGGAGGATTGCAGAGCTGTTTTTTGTTTGATGTGTGTGTGTGTGTGTGTGTGTGTGTGTGTGTGTGTGTGTGTGGGGGCACTTTTTTTGCTGTTGGATGACTATGTTGTAACTTTTCGTCCAGGATCCTCCTGCCTGGGTGACATGCCCGACCCGAGGGTGACCCCGAGCCTGCCGCCAGCCAGGCCTGGACTCACCATCGGACCTTCCTGCCAGCGCAGCGGCGGCCGCCCGCCCGCGGGCCCAGTGGCCAAAGGGAAAGAACCGATGCTTGGCTTCAGGCTGTACGTCCCAAGGGAGGAGAGAGGAGGAGGAGGACAAGGACGAGGAGGGGGAGGAGGAAGAGGAGGAGGGAGGAGGAGGAGGAGGAGGAAAAGGAGGAGGAGGAGGAGGTTCTCAGGATTCCCTCGGAAGTCCTCCGGCCCTCCGAGAAGTTTTCTGAGCCTGTTCCCCGAAGGCCGACAAAACAAAACTTCTCAGACGGCGAGAGGGCTTCTGAGAAGTCCCGCCGCCTTCTGAGAATGCCTTCTCCTTCTCATTTCCCCCCCTCGCTCGCCGCGAAGAGAAGCGTTAGGGAGGATGCGCGGCGCGAGGCACAAGAGAAGCAGAGCAAGCGGGTGGGGATGGCAAAGTGAGGCTGACGAGCAGGAGGAGGAGGAGGAGGAGGAGGAGGAGGAGGAGGAGGAGGAGGAAGAGGAGGAAGGAGGAGGATGAGGAGAACATGCGGAGGTGGTGGTGGAGGAGGAGGAGGAGTAGGAGGAGGACCCGAACGTAGCCTCGGGCCTCCCCCATCCGAGCCGGCCGGCGACCCCTACGCGGCGCGCCAAGTCCCGCGGTGGCTAAGCACATGGCCGACCCGGGGTTCACGAGGGAGCTGCAGAGGCTGCAGAAGGTCGCCACTGACGCGAGACTGGACCGCACGGCCCCGTGTCATCTGGAAGAGGAGCGGGAGGGGGATGAGGAGGGAGGAGGAGGAGCAGGAGGGAGGAGGAAGGAGGAGGGAGGAGGAGGAGCAGGAGGGAGGAGGAAGGAGGAGGAAGCATGATGATGATGATGATGATGATGATGATGATGATGATGATGATGATGATGATGATGATGATGATGATGATGATGATGATGATGATGATGATGATGATGATATGATGATGATGATGATGATGATGATGATATGATTGCTGATGATGATGATGATGATGATGATGATGCTGATGATGATGATGATGATGATGATGATGCTGATGCTGATGCTGATGATGATGATGATGATGCGATGATGATGATGATGATGATGATTGATGATGATGATGCTGATGCTGCTGGCTGCTAGCTGCTGAGGAGGAGGAGGAGGGGAGGAGGAGGAGGAGGAGGAGGAGGAGGAGGAGCAGCAGCTGGAGGAGGAGGAGGAGGAGGAGGAGGAGGAGGAGGAAGAGGAGGAGGAGGAGGAGGAGGAGGAGGAGGGGGAGGAATAATAACACTAATAATAACAACAACAGTAGTAATAATACTAATAATAATAAGAAGAAACAGAAGAAGAAACATAATAATAAGAAGAAGAAGAATAATAACAATAAGAATACGAATACTAATAATAGTAATAATAATTATAATAATAATAATAGTAATAATAATAGTAATAATAATAAGAATAAAAACAATATTATTAAACAAAGAACAATAATAATAACAATAATACGAATACGACGAACAATAATAATAATAAGCATAATCATCATACTAATCATAATAATAAGAAGAATAATACGAATAATACGAAGACGAATGCTACTAATCATAATAATAAGAAGAATACTAATAAGACTAATACTAAGAATAATACGAATACGAATAAGAATAATAAGACTAATAATAATAATAGTAATACTAATATTATTATTAATAATAATAATACTACTACTACTAATAATAATACTAATATTAAGAAATAGTATACCAAGAAGAAACATAATACGAATAATAATAATAATAATAAGAATAATAATACTACGAATACTAAGAGTAATAATAATAATAATACTAATAATAATAAGAAGAAGAATAAGAATAATAATACTACTAAGAAGAAGCAGAAGACGAATAATAATAAGAGGAGGAGGAG
>CAUYUJ010005701.1:0-31489 GCA_963575745.1 Prorocentrum cordatum | reverse complement strand
GAGGAGGAGGAGGAGGAGGGGGAGGAGGAGGGGGATGAGAAGGAGGAGGAGGAGGAGGAGGAGGAGGAGGAGGAGGAGGAGGAGGACTTGGGGGATCTCTTGACTCGGCTCAGCACGCCGTGCGGGGAGGGGAGGGATGAGGTGGGGATCAGAGCGCCCACGCACGGGGGGCCTGGTTTCGCTCCACCGCCACGCCGGAGATTCACCAACTCCCCCCGACCGCCTCCGCGATCACGAGCTCCCTGCCCGTGAGCGAGGAGGTCGCCACCGCGGAGCGCTCCGCCGAGCCGATGGCCGTCCTGAGCAAGCCCGAGGCCAGCCCTCGGCTCCTGCACCACGCCCCGAAGGACCTCGGGCTGTCCGCCGGGGCTGGCCCGCAGCGACGGCCGATGTCGTCGGGTGCCAGCCTCGGCCTCGCCTCCAGCATCGCACTTGGCTCCAGGCCCGTGTCCTCCAGCTTCAGCTTCGCCTCGTCGGGCTCCAGCTTCGCCTCGCAGCTCACATTGCGCTCCGCCCCGGCCTCCGCGTCCGCCATCGCGTGGGCCAGCGCCAGCGAGCGGGCCTCCTGCGAGCAGTGCAACGCCGAGGCGCCCCGCTCCTGCTGCGCGGCCTGTTCGAAGGCCGCGGCGGCGCGCTCGACGACTCCAGGGGGCGCCAAGCCGCCCTCCTGCAGCCTCGCCAGCTCCACGGCCGCGGCCTCGGTGGCAGGCTGGCAGCGGCGGACGACCTCCTCAGCGGCGTCCTCCTCGGCGACCGCCGCGCGGAGGGCAGCCATCTCCGCGTCGGACGCTCCAGGCACCAGGTCCGCAATTGCACGTTTCGATGATGACCTTCAGCTCCAGCTTTTCATCCAGCCAGTCGTCGAGCTCCTGCTTCGCCTCCGACTCCATCAGCAGGGTCTGCTGCTAACTATTACCCTTCTCGCACTCGCTGTGCCCATCGCTGTTACTACCGAGGGCGGGCTCCAGTTTGACCTGCCACTGCTCGCAGAAATCGGGCTTCAGCTGCGTCTCCACGATCGGGTTGGGCTCCAGCTTCGCCTTCACCAGCTTCGCCGTCTCGCATCGATTGGCCTGCTCGCTGAGCTTCACTTGCAACCTGTCGAGCTTCTTCTTCGTCTTCGACATGACGCTGAGCAGCAGATGGGTCTGCTGCCACCTGACACCCTTCTCGCACGCGCTGCTCCCGGTGCTGCAGGTATTGAGGTTGGGCTCCAGCTTGACCGTCCACTGCTCGCCGAAGTCGGTCTCCAGCTTCGTCTCCACGTTCTGGTTGGGCTGCTGCTTCGCCTTCGCCAGCTTGTTGACAGTATCGGGCTCCAGCTTCGCATCGAGCATCCCGTTGGCCTCCAGCTTCGCCTTTAACATCTCGCACATCTTCCAGGGGGGGATACCGGGCTCCAGCTTCGCCTCCAGCTTCTCTTCGGGCTCCACCTTCGCCTTCCGCAGCTCGGTTGGTGGCGACAGTGTCTGCTGCCACTGCTTGCGCTGCTCCAGCTTCGCCTCCAACTTCGCTTTGGTCTCCACCTTCGCCTGCTGCAGCTCGGTGGGCGGCGACAGTGTCTGCTGCCACTGCTCGCGCTCCTCGCCGACGCTGACGTCGGGCCTCCGTTTCGCATCCAACATCCCGCTGGGCTCCAGCTTCGCTCTCACCGGGGGGGGCGTCACGTGGTCGGCCGCGGCGCCGCCCTCTCCTCCTTGGCGCACATCTGGGGCTCCACCTCCGCCCGGTACGCCAACGGCATGACGATGCCGGCCCCAAGCCTGAGGGGGTGGGCCGCTGCGCCACGCACGAAGACGGGCGCCGCTGTGCACCACAGCGTGGGGCCGACTGCTTGTCCAGTGGGATTGTTTGGCAGGAGAAAGAGAGTAGTTTTATGCAGCGCGCTTGGCGATGAACGCGCGACGTCTCGTGCAAACGTTTCATGTTTGATTTGTTTTTTGCCCGATCCCACGTCGAGTGGCCTTCGTAGAAGGCCTTCGCGCGACTGGCGCGCCAGCCTCCCTTTCAGGGACGCCGGCTTTCCGGCGGCGGCTGCTTCGTTCGTTCGCTCGCTCGGTCTTCTCGCACCTCTTGCTCACCGCGACCGACACACAGATCTCGACCTCGCAAACCACGGCAGCGTCGTCGTCGGGTGGCGCCGCTTGCGCCCCCGCGCCACCTCGTCGCGGCCCTCCCTGGGCCTGCGCCCAGGCCTGCCACGGAGCTCCGGCATGTGGGCAGCGCGCGGTGTGCCACGCGCAGTGCGCCGGAGCCCCCGCCCGCCCGACAGCCGCGCGCCATGAGCCAGCGACCGGAGAGCCGACCGTGCGGTACCCTCGCGCGCCCCACGACCTCGCCCTCGCGGGGCGACGAGGCCGCCCGCAGGGCCTGTAGCTCGCAGCGCAGCCTCTCGATCTTGCCCTCGAGCTTCGCCAGGTTGTCGGCGGCCAGCCGCGCCGCCGCCGCGCCCCGGAGGTGCTCCAGCAGCGACGTGTCTTCGGGCAGCAGGCGGCGGCGCCCCCTGGCAGCTCATGACCAGCAGGTTTCAGCAACGCGGGGATTCGCTCGCTGGTGAGCTGCTTCAGCCGAGAGGGCTACGGAGGAGGAGGAGGAAAGGGAGGAGGAGGAGGAGGAGGAGGAGGAGGAGGAGGAGGAGGAGGAGGAGGCTACCGAAGGTCCACAACGACGCGAGTGTGGACCTCTCGCTCCCCCCGCCCGCGCCTCCTCGCGTCGCGAAACTGTTCGCGGCGGGCTCTTGCTGTCGTTATCCGCATCTAGGGGGGCCCGGGTCAGTCACCAAACTTGGGCGTCGCGCTAAGGGGGTGGGGGCGATCAATGGGGGGGCAGCGAGGGCTGCAAAAAAGGAGCCCTTTGGGCCCCTGAAGGGGCCCTTTGGGGCCCACAAGGGGCCTTCAGGGTCCGAAAAGTGCACCTGTCTTCCCCCTTCATTGATCGCCCCCCCATTGAGCGACGCCCAAGAAGCTTTCTGGGCGAGCAGTCCGCTCCAGCGACGTGGTCAGGATGTTCCCGGGCTCGCGGGGGAGCGGCAGAGGCCGCAGAAGGCTGCCACGGGAGCGAGATTGGGTCTTGGAGCCCTTTTCGGGCAGTCTTGGGCCTCTCTCGGCAGTCTGGGGGGTTTCGGGCGCCTGTCTCGGGGGCCTTTGCGGGCCCTCTTGGGCAGACTTTGGGAGGAGGAGGAGGAAGAGGAGGAGGAGGAGGAGGAGGAGGAGGAGAGGAGGAGGAGGAGGAGGAGGAGGAGGAGGAGGAGGAGGAGGAGGAGGAGGAGGAGGAGGAGGAGGAGGAGGAGGAGGAGGACAGACCTCCTCGCGCCGTGGCATCAAAACACAACGGCAGGCCCTTCGCCATGACTTGGCTGACTCTCGCACGTTGCACAGCATCTCGATCCATACCTTCGGTGCCCTCCCTTCTGCATAATCTTGCGTCGCGGGTTTGTGTATGACGGCATACACATCAACCTTTGGCGCTCCGCGCGACGCGCCAACAGTTCATGCTTACGTGTGGTCCGCACCGCGGAGCCCCTCTTCGGCCCCGCATGCAGGGACGCTGCCAGACCCCCTCGGCCAGCCGGCCCCCCCCAGGATGCCAGCGGCGACCCCCTGAAGGTCTGCGAGGTGGGCCGGACCATCGCCCTGTCGGGCCAGAAGGATCCCAGGAGCGTCCCTGGGGGCGTGTTGCGCGGGCTCCTCGTGGTTCCCGGGGTGTCCGTGGCCCTCACCGGTCCTGAGCCTGGCCAGGCTCGGGGGGGCGGATTGGTGACGCCCCCCGGCAGTTGGCCACTGCACGGGTTCCCAGATCTATTCTGGCACAGAGGTAGAGATTGGGAGAGAGGGAGAGAGTTAGATCTGTTATTTTCTTCACATAGATATCGAGATAAACAAGAGAGAGAGAGAGAGAGGCAGAGATAATGATAGAGAGAGAGATATTGTTCTATACATACACATCTATAGTATTGTATTTTGCAATATACATGCACACATGCACACACACATATATATATACATATATATATATACATATATATTTATATATATATATAGACATATGTACATATATACATGTACGCTTATGCATATATATATACACACTACACATGTACACATCTATGTACATAGACACATTTACAGGTATACATATATGCATACATGTAGATATGTATGCATGCATGCGTGCGTGCGTGCATGCATGTGTGTATGCATGTGTATGCGTGTGTATGTATGTCTGTCTGTCTGTCTATCTGTCTGTCTGTCTGTCTGTATGCATGTATGTATGTGAGGAAGCCCCATGGTGGGGGCCAACATCGGTGCCGCTGTGACTCATGGGGGGCCCAGCGGGCCCCCACCCGCCAAAATGGCCTTCCAGGCGGCCCAGAGGGCACCAAACGGGGCTCTCAAGGGAGCCGGAAAGCACGCCAGCGCGCCCGACGCCTGGAGACGGCACATGAGGCGCCCAGGAGGGCTCCAAGACACCCCAAGAGGGCGCCAAGACGCCCCAAGAGTACCTGACAGGGCCGAAGACGCCTGACAATTCTTTCACGTTGGCTCAAGAGGCCCCGAAGACGTCGAAGGCTCTAAGATGCGCCCCGAAAGGGCCCCAGGAGGCCAAAACTGTTTCCTCCCCTAAAGGGACGGTGTATTTTTAGCATATCTGCACTTTGGGCTGCCACAGCGTCCAAAACGGCCCAAGAGGCCCCACCTACCGCTCCAAGACGGCCCAACAGGCCTCCAAGAGAGCCCCAGGGCGGCCCAAGAGCGTCCCATGACGGTCGAAGAGGCGCCCAAGGCGGCCAAGTAGGGCCCCAAGAGGAGTCCAAAAGAGGGGGAGCGCCAACTGACATTTCGAGCCCTCCGCCACGAGAAGTCCCCCGAGGCCGCAGCAGACACCCCAGAGGCCAGGCCTCCAAGGGCCCCCAAAGATACCCCAAGAGGCCTCCACACGGCCCGTATGAGGCCATAAGAAGCTTCAACACTCGCTCCACGAGGCGCCCGAGAAGCATGCTAAGGGACCCTGAATTTCAGGTATCCCAGGATCCTCTGGTCCAAAACTCGGGTACAGTAGCGGTATCGGCCGAAGGCTGTAGATACGCAAGCAATTGATTTAGCAAGGGACCCATCCCTATGAAGCCATGTGTAGCGCAGGGCGCGGGCGTCCCTTCATACGTTGCGCGCCGCGGGGCAATGCGGAAAGATGGCTGCTGCGGAGCACGCGCGCACGGTTTCTGAAGTCCTTGTAGGGCATGATCCGCGTGAATGGTGTGCCGAATAATTTGGATGCCCCCGCGCGAACGCCCCCACTGAGGCCACAGGTGGACCTTCCATATGTACGAACCGTGCGAGGCATGTTCCGAAGCGGGCGGGGGGACGCCATGCGAAGCTGCCCATTGGTGCCATAGGTGGAGACGCGTGACGCGTCTGCCGACATGGGCGGGGAAGCGCTGTACGAACCTTGCCTCTGGGCCTTTCGGTGGCGCTCCTTGTGGGTACGGCCCGCGTGATGCGGTATGCCGCAATGGCCAGGGGGGCAGCAGTGCGAACCTTGCCTTTGGGGCCGTAGATGGAGGTTCCTGTGGGCCATGATCCGTGTGAGTGGTATGCCGAAGTAGACGAGAGGGCGGGATGCGAACCTCGTCTCCAGGGCCGTCCGTGGAACTCTTGGCGGGCTGCGATCCGTGTGAGAGGTGTGCCGAAATGAGCGGGGCGACGCTATGAAGCTCTACTCTGGTGCCGCAAATTCAGTTATTTGCCGGGCACGATCCGCGTGGGGGGCGTGCAAGTATTCACCACCCACCAAAACACCCCACCCAACCCGAAGGCCCCAATTTATCCTCGATTTCCAGGGGGGGGGGGTCGTGGAACATCGAGAAAACACATATGGAACCCGTACCCCCCCAACCCGAAATTCGGGTCTTCGGGTTGGGTTGGGGTGGTCTGGTAGGTAGTCAAGTATGCGAACCTTGTCTCCGGGGACGCAGGTGGAGCTGCCTGTGGGGTGCGATCACTGCGAGGGGTGTGCCGACAGGGCCGGGGGAGCGCCGGCCAAGCCTGGCTTTGGGGCTGCAGGTGGAGAGGCTCCCTGAGGGGCACGACCCGTGCGGCAAGCTTGTCCTCCAATACCGAGCACTGTAGGCTACAACCAGAGCTTGCTAGAACCTAAGCGCGCGAAACGCGCGCGTGGTTCTAGTAACTGTATACTCGTATACATATGAGAGAGAGAAAGAGAGAAAACAAAGAGAGAGAGAGAGAGAGAGAGAGAGGGAGAGAGAGACAGAGAGAGAGAGAGAGAGGGAGAGAGAGACGGAGAGAGAGAGAGAGAGAGAAGTGGCGCGGACTCCTGCTCCTCTGATTCTGCCCCTGCTTTCTGCTCGTGCTACCGCTGCTCCTCATCGGTTTCTCGACTCACGCACTCCACAAGCAGTGCCGGTCGGTATGGCTGCTACGTGCTCGCCGTCGCCGCCCCGTCGCCGCCTCGTCGCCGCCCGTCGTCTGGGCCCGCTTGTTGGCCTGGCGGCTATGTACTCGCCGTCGCCGGCTTCCGCCGTTGCCGCCCCGTCGCCGCCGCGTCGCCGCCCGTCGTCTGGGCCTGTCCGACGGTCGGACGGCTAAGTTGCCGCCGTTGCCGCCCCGTCGCCGTCTTGTCACCGCCCGTCGTCTGGGTCTGTTTGTCGGTCTGGCGGCCATGTTGCAGGCGTCGCCGCCCCGTCGCCGCCGTGTCGCCGCGCTAGATTCAGCAACACAGACTGCGCCGCACATATATTGCACCATAGACTGCACCACATCTACTGCATCGCGTGTATTGTACCGTTAGATAGATAGCATCACGTGGCTTGCACAACATAAATTGCTTCGCATCGATTGCACCACGTGGGTTGCACAGGATACGTTGCACCATTAGAGTACACAACAGATATGGCACTGCATCTATTCTCCTTCCTACAAGAGTAACATGATCGGCCTCCCCCCAAAATTAACAGTTCTCCTTCTCGTATTGCAATTTATATATGATTCTGCCCCATCGTCCCTCCTAAATCTAAACTTGTAACTCGCAACAAGAACTGTCAAGCAAGCTTGATCCCACGCTTTGTCAAATTGTTAGGGAAACTATTGGTTTTCAGCATTTCCTTAACATGCTACCAAATGGGCCTCTCGCGCCCGCATGCCGAAATCGTTCCAGCGCCCTTGCGCGCGTGCTATCGCAATCATCCCTTACAAACAACAGGACGAACTGCATACGCGCGTGTCGTCGCGCGCGGGCGCTGAAATCCTCTAATTTGAGATTTCGTCCGGATTTCAATATCGGCTGTCCCGACAGCATGCAAACACATATGGTGTTGTAGTGCCAGGTAAAAAAAGCCAAGAAACCCATCATTTGTTTTTCTCTCTCCCCTTTTTTTCAACAGCTACATCATGCCAAGCCTCTCGCGCCGCACGCAAAATTCATTCGAATGCCGTTGCGCGCGTGCTGGAGGGACACGATCCGTGTCAGATAACATCATGCGGGCCACCCTGGCGCGTCGGCGGCGCGCGACTGCCGAACTCCTCCCAAAACCTTCATCACCGACGCGAGGACGTCGTCATCGTCGTCGGCTGATCAGCAGCGGCCCCATCACTGGCTTTGCCGCCTTCGTTGGCGATGATGTCCTATCGTCCTCGCGTCTACCGTTGTCGACGTTGCCATGATACGGCGCCCGCCCAAGTGGCCGATTCGCACTGAAGTGCCCGCAGGGAAGTGCCCAGCTGTCAGCGCCACCGTGGCCGCGTCGGTCGCGCCAAACAAGCTGGCCGCAACGCGCGCGAGCATGCGCGGGTTAGCGCGGCCGCAAAGATGCACCAGCCAACACCAAGCACTCATCGCAATCGCCGCCGCATGGGTCTACGCAGTCCAATTTGCGGGTGGGTGGGTGGGATGATTGCGCGAGCATTAGAGTTGACAGTTCAGGGCGAACAAGCATTTTTTCTTCTCTAGAAGAGTACTAGAATCTACCCACCCGTGGATTTAACGCACACCCTTTCGTATTGCAATGTGCCTATGCTTCTGCATCATCGTCCATCCCCATATGAGTGCACAACATGCCATCAGGCCGGCACCGCCCCCCTTCATTCTCTCCCTAGATATATGCGGTCGCGCTCGTTTCTCAAGCATCGCCAGTTTTCAATAACCCATTGCAGCAAAAAACGGACGAAGTGCGCACGAACGCGTCGTCGCGCGCGCATGCCGAAATCCTTCACAAACCATGGGTGTCGTAAGGATTTCAGAATCGAGGGTCCCGAAAACGCATCAAACACATGGTTCCGTAGCCCATTTTTGAAAGCGTTTGCTTTCGCGCTCTTGCGCATTCTTAGGGGAACCATCGGTTCTTTAAACGTTGCCATAACATGCGATCGAATGGGCCTCCCGCGCGCGCGTCGAAATTGTTCCAACGCCCTTGCGTGCGTGCTGTCGCAAGAATCCCTTGCAACAAATGGGAGCAAATGCGCTCGCGTGCGTCGTTGCGCGTGCATGCCGAAATCCTGCAACAATCGTGGTGTTCGTACGGATTTCAAAATCGAATACCCTGGCAACGCGTACAAAACGGATCGTTTTGCAACATTCGTCGTTCGAGATAGAAACCTGCATTCGCGCTTTTGCGAATTCTCATTTGAACTCCTGTGCGCGCGTACTGGGTGGCGCGACCCGCGTCAAATAATACAGTGCGGGCCGCTCTCGCGCGTCGGTTGCGCGCGCGTGGCGAAATGCTTCCAAACCTTCATCGCCGACGCGAGGATGGCGTCATCGTCGCCGGTGTGATCAGCATCGGCGCCTACCATGGCCTGGCCGTCGTCGTGGCCACCATCGTCATCGGCGTCGCTATTCGCATTTTTGCGTCTACCGTTGTCGACGTTGCCATGATACCGCGGCCGCCCAAATGGCCGATTCGCACTGAAGTGCCCACAAGGAAGCGCCCAGCAGTCAGCGCTCCCGCGGCCGCGTCGGTCGCGCCAAGTTTGGTGGCCGTTGCGCGCGCGAACATGCGCGGGCCCAGTGCGGCCGCAGAGATGCACCAGCCAACGCCAAGCCTTCGTCTCAATCGCCGCCGCGTGGGTTTTGCAAACCAAGTTGCGGGTAGGTGGGTGGGGTGGCTGCGCGAGCACTGGAGTTGACAATTGCGAGTTCCACAAGCGAGTTGTACCACATAGTTGGCGCCACATTTGCAACGCCTAGACTGCGCCGCGTAGCTGGTACATTATATATCTGTGTATGTATGTATATATGTATGCATGCCAAAACATATTGCAACGCGCTGGTTGCACCACGTCGACTGCGCAATTTTTTTTGCGGTGCGTAAGGTGCACCACCACGACTGCAGCGCAATTTGCGCAATATATTTTGCACCATGCACGTTGCACCACATAGATCGCCTTATCAGTATTGCGCATCGTATAGTCCGCACTGTATGTTGGACAGCGTGTATTGTCTTTTCTAAAAGAGTTCGGACCTACCATTCCCCCACGGACTTGGCTCTTTTTTTTCCGTATTTCAATTTGCGTGTGATTCTGCCCCATCGTCCATCCGGTATATGAGTTCATGTCTTCCGATCTAAACCGGCATCCCCCCATTATCCCGTGAAGAGATCGTTCTGCGCGCACACTTTATATAATGTCATCAGCTTTCAAACATCGTTTGCAACATATGGGGCGAAGTGCATGCGCGATCCGTCGCGAACGCATGCCGGAACCCTTCAATCACTTTCTGGTTTTCGTCCGGATTTCAAATCGACTGCCCCGACATCACATGAACACACGTGGTTTCGCAACACATATCCAAAAAAAGGTTGCGCGGTTGCACATATTCTTAAGATAGCAGTTTCAATATTTTCAGAACATGCTACCAACGGGGCCTTTCGCGGGCGCATGCCGAAATTTCTTGAACGCCCTTGCGCGCGTGCTGTCGCAATAATCCCTTGCAGCTGATAAGACGAAGTGCGCGCGTGCATGCCGTCGCGCGCGCATGCCGGAATCCTTCAAGAGCCATGGGCGTCGTGCGGATTTTAAAGCCGAGTGTCCCGAAAACATGTGAACATGAAAAATTGCGTTCGCCCTCTTGCGAATTCTTGAAAAAGCTATTGGTTTTGAACTTTATCCATTACATTCTACCAAAAGGGCCTTTCGCGCCGCATGTCGAAATTATTCGAACGCCCTTGCGCGCGTGCTGGAGGGGCCCGGTCCGCGTCAAATAATATAGTGCGGGCCGCTCTCGCGCGTCGGTTTCGCGTGCATGGCACAGTCTTTCCGAAGCCTCCATCGCCGACGCGAGGACGACGTCATCGTCGTCGGCGTGGTCAGCATCGGCGCCATCACCGTCTTTGCCGTCGTCGCTGTCACCATCGTCGCCAGCATCGCTACTATCATAATCGCGTCCACCGTGTTCGCCGTTGCCATGATACTGCGGCCGCCCAAGAGGCCGACTCGCACTGAAGTGCCCGGTGGGAAGTGCCCAGAGGTCAGCGCCACCGCGGCCGCGCCGGTCGCGCCAAACTAGCTGGCCGTTGCGAGCGCGCGAACATGCATGCGCGGGCCAGCGCGGCCGCAGAGATGCACCAGCCAACACTAAGCACTCAAAGCAAGTTGCTGGTGGGTGGTTGGGAGGATTGCGCGAGCATTGGAGTTGGCAAGTTCAAGCCCGGCAGGGTGAGTTGCACCACGTAGAATGCTCGACAGACATTGCACGACCTATATGGCTGAAAACATATTGTTTTGGGTCCCGCGTTGGCTAACATGTTTTGGGTGGAAGTACTTGCGATAACGCCCGTTGACGGGTGCCCCTTTCCCCCTGCTCCCCGCTGGCGCCGTCCAGGACTAGCTGAGGGCAGCTGGCTCGTGGCTTTAGCTCCCCCTCCTCCTCCCGACGGCGCTCGTTATCGCCACCCCCTCCTCCTCCTCCTCCTTCCTCCTCCCTCCCTTCCTCCCTCCCTCCCTCCCTCCTTCCCTCCCTCCGTGTGTGGCTTCGCCCGGCATGCCGGCCACGTGGCAGGAGGACCCTCCGTCGAGTCCTGGAGGTCGCTCCGCGCTGAGCCGCTGCCGGCCAGGCAGGCCTGCGCGGGCGGTGGCGAGGGGGAGGTTCCGGGGCAACGCCGTCGACCCCCACTCGCATAGTCCTCACCAGCTGTCGCCGAGCGCGCTCCACGACTCGCAGAGTGCCTGCTCGTAGACGTCCGAACAGAAAGCACCTGTTTTTTTTGGGCTGCAGTTTCTCGCAGAGCCCCCGCGGGGCATCCAGGCCATCTGCGAGTAATTAGAGAGGAAGCACGAGGAGGAGGAGGAGGAGGAGGAGGAGGAGGAGGAGGAGGCACGAGGAGGAGGAGGAGGCACGAGGAGGAGGAGGAGGAGGAGGAGGAGGAGGAGAGGAGGAGGGAGGAGAGGAGGAGGAGGAGGAGGCGGAGGAGGAAGCACGAGGAGGAGGCGTGCTCGTCGTCCCACTGGGGCCCGGGTGCCCCGCCCCGCCCGGGAGCGCGCGGGGTCTCCTCGGCGGCCCCGTCGCCGACCTGCCGGCGACGTCTCTCGCGCCTTCCGGGCCAGTGCTCCCCCAGCGAGCCAGTGGCACCCCTTGTGTGTCGGTGCCTCTCTCGGGGGGAAGGACTGGCGTCAGCACCGATGGGGAGGATGTGATCGACTCCCCATGGGTACTCCAGATTTCGTAATAAAAGGGAGGGGGTCTGGACCCTCCAAGACAAGCCATTTCAGACCTCCCCCGTGGGAGAACTCTCCAAAACATCGTCCCCAGAACCCCCCAGGCCCTCCAAGATAGCCTGGAAGAGACCCCCCCCCGAAATGAGACCCCCCTCCCTTTATTACGAAATCTGGAGTACCCCTGCATCCTTCCCCCTCTGGTCATGCTCGGCCCACCCTCAGCCACTTCTGATGGCCACCCCCGCTCAGAAAGGCGGCTTCGGCATGGGCGTCCAGGGCCCTTGCGTCCCTACCGTGCACCCTCTCTGTCAGTTTGGACCATATGCAGATAGTGGATCTGATGCGTCGGTGGAGCTCTTGGCGAATTAGGGCGCAGGCACTGCGGGAGGACGGAGCAGGCGGGGCCAGGCGGCCACCCGTGAGCGCGAGCGGGCCGTTTCCTGTACAGTCGGACCGAGGTACAAGATCCAGGTCGGTTCGGGGAGGGTACCCTAATGTTCTTCGTGCTTGTTGGCTGTTTTTTGTGCATCCTGAGGAGGGTACCCTTGGATGTTCTGTTTGTTTTGGCCGGCGGAGGGTCTCATGTTCTTGAAGGGTGATATTCTGGCCTAGGTCCGACTGTAGCATGATGCTGGGCCCTTCGATATTTTCGTTTAGGTGTCCTGGCACGCTTTCGAGCTGCAGGATTGGTCGAAGTCTCCGCAACGCGCGTGTTCAGTCACGAGCATGGGATGCCAACATGGTTGCCTTTCCCCCTTGCAGGATAATGCAGGCCTTGATGGCGCTGCAGGGCCAGGATCTGATAGTTGAGGAGTCGGACCTGAAGCGGGCCGAAGAGCAGGGCGACATGAGGAGGCTTCCAGCCAGACATAGTCGGAGCCATGGAGCCACGAGGGAGTTAGGAGGAGGCGAGAGAGACGGAGCATGATGAGGAGAGGACAGGATGACAGAGGCTGACAATATACGGGAATGCAAACGGCAAAGGTGACTGCATTGTGATACCACATGCGTAATCATACCCTACGACGCGTCCGCATAATACATTTCTTCCCGACTTACAGGGCAGTGCTGTGCGTTTTGTATTGTTACATCGCAAGCGAGAGTTCGCATTGCCGCATGTGTGGTGTTATTACGTTCTCGAGCATTCGCCTGAACATGCCAGCGATCAGCACAACTCAGGAATTACAATCAACATAAAACCACACTTGAGCGAACCCATACGATGGCGAATGGTTTGACAAACACGCGACTGTCGACGACTACACCCCCGGCGATACCGTCATCGGAATGCCATTCTGTTACTCCTGGCGTGGCCCATAACGGAGGGATCACCACGAGGTTTTGGGCGGTGGCGATGGTTTCCGATCGGAGGTTTCGGGGTGAGACCGATGTGAAACGCCTGCACAGAGCGGACAACATGAGGGACCCCCGCCGTCTTTTTCAAACACCCATGTGAATCTTGAGTGATCGCGGGGCGTACGCGCATGATCCAGACTTGGTTCATGGTGCTTTTTGTGCAGTTTCTTTGCATGGGATGGGGGGGCTCTCGTTTGCCTGGGTTTGTCACCGGTCGAGTGGGGAGGGGGAGCATGCCAAGAAGGGGTAAACCATCTCTCCGAAGGGGAATAAATGGACGATGGAAGATCGAACTCACGAAAGCAACTCTGACATGTTTTGTTTACACATGGAGCGTCTTGTTCTTTTGCTGTCACTGTGCCGTGGTGAGGCAGTGGATTGGTAGGAGGGGCCCTCAGAATATCGGTAGAGAGTTTTGGGAGCCAGAGGAGTTAGGGGAGGCATGAACGGCATAACAATTTCAGACGAGGCAGACGGGTGAAGAGGTTAGCAGGGTTGGAACTGTCAGATGGGCAGGAATAGTCAGAAGAGGTCGATGGCCGAAGCTGTCCGGCGGCTGCCCGGTGCGGTGGAGAGACCAGCTCGACGAGGCAGCACTTTTTTCTCGTCGGCGGCACGGCAGAGGCAGTCCGCACCAGCGCGGGGCTCGTTGGGGCAATCGATCGGAAAATTGTCCGGCGTGCATGAGATAGAGGCGAATCGGGGCTCCAGAGACGGGGGTCGATGCAAGCGGGGGTCAGCTAGAGTGCCGAATCTTGCAGGATCCTGCAGGGCCAGGGTCGCATTGACCTGGGTTTGGGTGCAGGATCCTGCAGCATCTTGCAGGATCCTTCGCATTGACTCGGGTTTGGGTGCAGGATCTTGCAGCATCTAGCAGGATTCTGCATGGCCTGACTGACCCGGATCTGGACTGACCCGGGTCAGCAGGTCCCCGAGCGAAGACGAGGGCGACCGCGCGAAGGGAGGAGGGGGAGGGCGCTCAGACGTGGAAGAGTTCCGCGGCGAGCGGGCTGCAACGGCCAGCATCGACGGAGGCAGCACGGCTGGCTGGGAGTCTGTTGGGTCGCCGTGGCCTCTCGTAAAGGGGGCCCCGCAGCAGAGCCTCCGAAGGTCGCTCATAGACGGCGAGATCCGCCTCTCGGGCTGCCCCTTGGCCCTGCACGACGGCCCGCGAGGCTCCCGGGAGAGCCCCCCCAGTCGCGCGCTTGGGGCCAACTTCGGCCACCCAGCCACGATGCCTGGGCCTCTGGAGCAGCCACGACCCCGGCCCGAGCAGCGCCTGGAGGCGCCGAAGAGCACCGCGAAGCCCAGGTCTGGGGCCTTTTGGGCAGTATGCGCCAGCTCAGAGCCACGGACTCTCGAGGGCCTGATTTCAGTGCTCGCGGCTTCAAGTGCAGCTTCAAGCGCCTCGCGGCACGGTTGCGGGCAGGTCCAATATATTGTGAGCGCGCAGAACAGAGGAGTAATATCTGCCAGAATGATGAAGTATTAGAAGAAGTGTGAACAGAGTTTGACGAGATATAATGGTTTGACGGGACAGAGGAGTCAGAACAATGCGACGAGTGAGGCGTGGCCGAGGAGCGAGACAGTTCTGATGATTAGGAGAGTTGGACGGATAGACTGATTGCCAGTCCGACGCGAAGCCTGCCGAAACTCCAAAGCTGCGCCGAGTCGCCCCAACCACCTGTTCGGTATCGTGCCGCCAGCGACCCTGCTCCATCTGTGCCGATAGCGATCACGATGAGGAGGAGGAGGATGAGGGAGAAACGACGGGGCGGGCAGACCTAGAGTTGCCGAGCCAGGCGCGAGCCCGTCCAGCTGGAGCAGCTGCAGCTCGTGAGGGACATCTGCGATCCGGAGCAGGCGAGGCTCAAGGCTCGGGCGGACGGCGACAGGGGGCAGCAGCCGTGTGGGGGGGGGGCGATCGAGGCAGCGCGTCGTGGCCCCATGAGGAGATCCCCAGAAGGCGATACCCGCAACGAGGGTACTGACAGCTGCACATGGTTGGGTTCTTCGCCCAGATACTTTTTACTTCGGGCCCCCTCTCCTCCTAGCCACCATTCCTTCCTTCAAGGAAAAACGCATCGATCTACTTTTTTTGATGTCTGCGCGGCCTGGGCCATGAAACTTCCCTAGATCTCATGGTCTCCTCTTCTTTCAATAGGTCACAGCTCCCTACCCTCGTCCGCGCACATGCCTCGGGTCATGATGCGATAACCCCTCCTTCGATGTGCCCCTCGTCGGCGCAACCGACCAGGAGACTGCGGCAAGTCGGTCTTCGAAAGTGGAGCCAACAAGTCGGAGCGTAGCTTCTGCGACCTTGTCGGCAGGGCTATCCGAAAGTTGGATTGGCAAGCCTTGCAGGTAGGACCTTGTGATCTAAATGTGGTGCCGAAACTCATGCGCAGGTGAAGTTTTGCAAGTGGGACTCTCATGCACTGCATTTCAACTGTTGTTCCTTCTCTGGGAAGGGCAACGAGTACTTCAAGCTCGGGGAGTACCAGAACGCCATCGCGCACTACGAGCATGGAGTGATGCTGTTGCGAAAGCAGGATTCTTCACCTCGCGGATCTTCCTCTTCAGCTGTTCCGTCTTTCGTTCATTGCCACAGCCAGAGCGACGTGAAATGTCTGACAGTCAGGCGTGCTGCTTCGAGGCGGCTCCAGAGATGGGGCCAGGAGGGCCCGTTTTCTCCTCCCAGCGTCCAGGGCAAAGAGTACCTGCCTCAAAGGTTTGTGGACGTGCAAGAACAGAGCTGACGTTGCTGTTGGCTTTCTCCTCCCTTGGCTTTCTGTCGCCAGCTCGAGGCACACCTGCCCATCTCGCTCGGTCGTTCTCGGGACCTGTGCTCGCCCAGTGTGTGCTCACCCCGTTTGGCTCCGACGCCAGCGCGCAGCCCGTGCCGGCCTCCACCGCGTCGCCTGCGCCGCACCGAGGGGCTTCCAGTGCAGCACACGTCGGCGCTAACACGCGGTCCGAGGATCATCTGCCCACTCTCCTCCTCCCTGTTCTTCCTCTTCCCTCCCCTCCTCCTTCTCCTCCTTCGGCCCACTCTCCTCCTCCCTCTTCCTCCTCTTTCCTCCCCTCCTCCTTCTCCTCCTTCGGCCCACTCTCCTTCTTCCTCTTCCTCCTCTTCCCTCCCCTCGCTCCCCTTCCTTCCGCCTCCCCACACGGGCAGGACGTGGTGCCCGCGGCGGCCATCGCAACGCTGCTCAGCAATTCCACCATGTGCCTGCTGAAGCTCAAGTGGCCAGATAGGGCCAAGAAGAGCGCTTCCAAGGCCGCGCCGTGGCTGTGCGCAGCGGATGCGTGCGCCTCCCCTGTCTCCTGCCGTTTCCCCCTCCCCCTCTTAGCAGAGGGCCCCTACAAGTACACAATCTTATTTCTACTATTACTACCACTACTACTGCTACTACTACTGCTACTACTACTACTGCTACTACTACTACTACTACTACTACTACTACGACTACTACTACTACTACTGCTGCTACTACTACTACTACTATTACGACTACTACTACGACTATTATTATTACTATTTTTCTATTACTACTAACACTAGCCATACCACCACCACTTCCACTACTCATACCACTACCACTACTACTACTACTACTACTACTACTACTACTACTACTACTTCTACTATTACTACTACTACTACTACTACTACTACTACTACTACTACTACTACTACTACTACTACTACTACTAGTACGGCTACTACTACTACGACGACGACTACTACTACTACCACCACTACTACTACTACTACTGCTGCTGCTGCTACTACTACTACTACTTCTACTACTACTACCATCACTACCACCACCACCACTACTACTACTACTACTACTACTACTACACTACTACTACTATTACTACTACTACCTACCACCACTACTACTCCTACTACTACTACTAACTACTACTACTACTACTACTACTACTATACTACTACTACTGCACTACTACTACTACTACTACTACTACTACTACTACTACTACTACTTACTACTACTACTACTACTACTACTACCACTACTACTACTACTACTACTACTACTACTACTACTACTACTACTACTAGTACGTACGACTACTAGTACCACTACTACTACTACCACTACTACTACTACTACTACTACTACTACTACTACTACTACCACTACTACTACTGCTACCACTACTACTACTATTATCATCACCACCACCACCACCACTACTACTACTACTACTACCACCATCACCACCACCACCACCACTACTAGTACTAGTACTAGTACTACTACTACTACTACTACTACTACTACTACTAGTACTACCACTACTAGTGCTGCTGCTACTACTACTAGTAGTACTACTACTTCCACTACAACGACGACGACCACGACGACGACGACGACGACGACGACGACGACGACGACGACGACGACGACGACTACTACTACTATTATTCTACTACTATTACTATTACTACCACTACTACTAACTCTATTACTACTACTACTACTACTTACTACTACTACTACTACTACTAGTAGTCTACTAGTAGTAACTACTAGTACTACTAGTACTACTACTAGTGCTAGTACTACTACTAGTACTAGTACTACTACTACTACTACTACTACTACTACTACTACTCCTAGTACTACTACTACTACTACTACTACTACTACTACTACTACTACTACTACTACTACTACTACTACTACTACTACTACTACTACTACTACTACTACTACTACTACTTTCCCCTGCCACCTGACTATGTGCGGGAGGTATCCCGGACCCTCCGCGCTCTTTTTTATATAGGTAAATATACTATGTACGCATGCTTGTATGTGTATGTGTATGTATGTATGTATGTATGTATGTATGTATGTATGTATATATACATATATATAGTTAAGCATAATTTCAAAATATGTTTTTGTGGTCTGCGACTTGTTCGGGTGTTTACTGGTGATCCAGCTGCAGCGTCGGCCTCATTTTCGGATCGGCGCTCTGCTCCCGATTCCTTTTCCATCGTTGTTGCCCGCCTCATTTCCCCTCCTTCGCCTTCCCCTGGCCCTCCTGCTCGTCCCGCTCCTTCCGCTCTGCAGCTGCTGCTGTTCGTTCTCGTCCTCGTTCTCCTTCTCCTTCTTCTTTCCTCCTCCTCCTCTTCCTGCTCATCCTCCAGCTTACCCGCCACCTCGTCCTCCTCCTGTGTGCGCAGCTCCCCACTTCCGAGTGTGCGCAGCTCTTCCGTTTGCGCATCACACGATGGAGTGATCCAGGAGGTCCCAGGCCACTTACGACACGCGTCCGCGGACAGAGACAGCAACAACAGCGCAACGGGCAGGGATTCAGAGGAGGAAAGGTACCCATACCTCGACCCTTTCCTCGTTCTCCCTTCTCTGGGCCTCCTCGGAGGCCCTCGTCGTCACCGCTGGATTCGCCCCGAAATCCTGGTCAGAACGCAGACTGGGAGAGGTCCGTGGAGTAGCGGTATCGGTACCTTCTGGTCTCCCCAGGGAGGGGAGGGAGGGGCAGGATATCAGATCTGGCGCGAGCGCACCTGGCTTGCCCCTCCGCCTCTCCCCTCCCCCTCCCCCCCCCAGGATCGATCCCCCTCTCCCCTCCCCTCCCTCCCCCCTCCCCTCCCCTCCCCCTCTCCCCTCCCCCTCTCCCTCTCCCCTCCCTTCCCCTCTCCCCTCCCCTCCCTCCCCCCTCCCGGGATCGATCCCCCGACGACGACGACGACGACGACGACGACGACGACGACGAGACGACGACGACGACGACGACGGACGACGACGACGACGACGACGACGACGACGACGAACGACGACGACGACGACGACGACGACGACGACGACGACGACGACGACGACGACGACGACGACGACGACGACGACGACGACGACGACGACGACGACGACGACGACGACGACGACGACGACGACGACGACGACGACGACGACGACGACTGGCTGCCGCAGCTCTCTGCGCTCGCTCCCTCCTCAGTGCAGCAGCGCGCCTTCGGATTCCAGCCGGTACGATTCCGCGTGCGGGGCCGCGCTGGAGGCTCCCAACGCGTCCCAAGACTGCCCCAATTCGGGCGACGAGAACTATGCACATGCACCGATCCTGGCGAGGCCGATCCTTGACCCAGGATCGGTGCATATGCCTTCCTGGCCAAGGTAGGAGGGCGTATGCACCGATCCTGGGCTCAGGATGGGCCTGGCCAGAATCGGTGTATGTGCATAGTTCTTTTTCCTCTACCAATGCTCGCGTCGTGAGCAAGACCACGACGGACCCCACGCCTCGCTATTCGAGATACCGCCTCGGATGCCTGAAAAGGAGGACCAAAGGACCCATCCCCCTCCGCCTCCTGGCCCAGGCCCGCGCCACGAGTGGATCAGTGCAGGAGGAGGGGGGTGGGGGCCATAGGGAAGGGGGATGGGGATGGGTGCCGACGTAGCGAAAAAAGTGCAACATCGTAAACAGTCACGCCCGGAGCCCTAGACCCGATCTTCCTGCGTCAGTTTTCGATCTGCATCGGTCTGTGAGGGTCTCAGGGTTCTCAAGAAGGCGACGTCGCCCTGGTCGAACAAATGGAGACGCCAGGATCGCAGGGGAGGGCAGGAGGAGAAGGAGGAGGTGGAAGAGGAGGAGAAGAGTAGGAGGAGGATCAGTGTAAACCCAAGAGTCATCAACGATATTGGAATACACCCTCCCTCCAAGCTCCCTCTTCATAGGCCCTGCAAGGATTCATTTCCACTGATGGAATTGCCCCGTTGGGGGACGACCGTGTGGTAATCCTGAAGCGTGCCAAAACACCAGTCTCAGGACTTCAGCGTTACGAATTTACCAGACTGTTACGTTTTGGCGATCCTGAATCGTGCCAGAATTCCGTTCCTGGGACTCCAACACCGCGAATCAACGTAATTGTTGCGCTCTCACAGTCTTGAATCGCTCCCAAACGCAGTTTCTGTTTCGGTAACCATGAGAACCAATGAAGCTCTTGCAAGTGTTTAAAGCGGATGTGCGCGGCACCAAGGCGAGAGGTACATTATGAAAACGACCTGCCCTCCATTAGTGAAGCTCTTGCAAGTTTTCAAAACGAATGCGCGCGGCGCCAAGGCGAGAGCCACATTTTGAGAATGACCCGCAATCCGTGCAACTCATGCACATTGTTCAAACGAGTGTGCGCGGCGCTAAGGCGAGAGCCAACATTTGAAAATTACCCGCCCTCCATCTGTGAAACTGTTGCCGGTTTTTCAGCTTCAGGCTCATAAATGGTGACGAAGTCTCAGGCGAAACGCCCAGCCCGCCCTTGCGACCGGTCTCAGGGGTGCGATAGGGAGGAGTTATGTTTAAGCAAAAGGAATGGAGGAGCAGGCTGCTTTCGGGCGCGCGCGCGCGCTACGAGCGGGCGCTATCCTCTTCGAAAGGCAGCTGCGCGGGCCACGCGCGAGTGCCGTTCCCAGCTAACGCCACTGCCAAACGGTGCGTGCATGCGGCTCCTCAACCTGCGAATTCGGCTCCGTCCCGTTGCAGCGGGATCCAAAGTATACACCATCGCCACCTCCATTTCCCCTCCCTCTACCCTTCCCCTCCCCTTTCCTTGGAGAGGTAGGGGATGAGGGAGGTGGTGGTGGTGGTGGTGGTGATGGTGGTGGTGTATATTTATGGCTCCCGTAGTTGCAGCCCGATCCGACGCACGTTTCGATTCGCCCTAGCCGCCCCGGTATCGGACGGGGCCAGGACGAGGATAACATTCCGTTCCAGAGCGTGCCAGAACGCTCTCAGAGCGTTCTGGGACGCTCTAAGAAGGCCGCGGCGCCCGAGACATCCTCCGCAGCCGCCAGATCTCAGAGTTTCTCGATTTTTTCTCGCCCGATTTCATCCCTTTTCTGGCTTCGTCGTACAGCACGGCCATCGGGACCCATATCCGGAGTCGAAGAAGGCGAGGATTTCTTGGATCTGCGCTGGGGCCCCCCTGGCGTTGCCTCCAGCGCCGCCCCTGGCGAGCTCCGCGCGCCAGGCAAGGAGGTCCAGCTCAGATCCCAGAAATCGGCGCGGAGCGCCTACCGTTTCTGCCTACGCCGTTTTGCTTCCTCTGTGGAGGCCATCGCCGTCGTGAGGCAGGCGGGGGACGAGTCCTTCGACCAGTCGAAGCTCTTCTACCGCAGGCCCCTCCCCGCCCTCGAATGGGAGGCCCTGCGCTCGGGGCCCTGCGCGCCGCCCGGGTGTGAGTCGCGGCGCCGCTCGTGGGGCGAGGCCAGTCTGCCGCACTCCCAGCTTCGTGGGGAGGAGGAGGAGGAGGAGGAGGAGGAGGAGGAGGAGGAGGAGGAGGAGGGAGGAGGAGGAGGAGGAGGAGGAGGGAGGAGGAGGAGGAGGAGGAGGAGGAGGAGGAGGAGGAGGAGGAGGAGGAGGAGGAGGAGGAGGAGGAGGAGGAGGAGGAGGAGGAGGAGAGGCATAGGGGGGCTATGGGGACAGGTTCAGGGGGGAACGGCTTTCCCGGCATCGAGGCTCGAGGCTTTCGGGCGCTCGCGCGGCTTCTCGGCGGTCTGTCGGCTTCGGGGCGCTCTCCAGCGGCCGCGCCTCGCCGACGGCGTTCCACCAGGGGTGCCCAGATCGTCCCGAACGGCCGCCAGAGGCCCGCGCCAGGGCCCCAAGGCCTCACGGGCACGGGGACAGGCTCAGTGGGGGATGCATCGGCCTTTTTCCCCTCCTCCTCCTGCTCCTCCTCCTCCTGCTGCTCCTTCTCCTCCTCCTCCTCCTCCTCCTCCTCCTCCTCCTCTGCCTCCTCCTCCTCCTCCCCCGGGCCTGATAGCCCACACCGCCCAGGAACACAACGGTTTCGCTATCGGGGGCCCCTCGCTGGTCTATCGGCGATGGGTCGGAAATTCCAGGTCGATGTTTTTCCCCCCGAGAGGGTCCCCCTCCATCGTTGCCCCTCACCGGTCTTTTGACCCCCCTCCAGCGGCGCCTCCGGCGCCGCTCTTGGCGCGTACGTTCCGCGCCTCAGGGAGGAGGTTCCAGCCCCTATCTAAAAAATCCGCGCCGACCAACGACAGTTTATGTTAGTGCATTTCTTCCTTCTACGTCCCCGACATGGTAAAACGAGCAGGGTGTGAGTTAAACGGTGTTTCTGCGATGTCGTGGACCGTTTTCGTTCTGATTCCGTTTTGCAGCGAAGGCGGAACGAAGACAGAACGAAGGAGCGCGAAAACCAAAGGACAGCGGATAACATTGTTTAGCCCGAGCAGAGTGTGGCCGTTTTCGGACTCCCCGGGGTCCTTCCTGGCTCCAGGTCCGTCAAGGTATACAGCTCGGGATGAGGAGAGCCGGTCCTGGGGCAAGCCCCCAGGGTCTTGGGACCTGTTCGCCTCAGCACCCCTCTCTTTCTAGGTCTCCTAGATGGGGTCGCGGAGCAGATGGAGTCGGAGGATCGCGGCGTATCGCCGAGGCATCGCCGATGCGGCTCGATATGACCCCGATTTTCCCCGCGTTGGTGTCGCCGATGCACCGCCGATGCGTCGCAGACGTCGCCGATGCATCGCCGATGCATCGGCGATGCGGCGCGAATCTCCGACCCCAGCTACTTAGACCCATCTAGGAAGTCCATGTCTTCATGCTAAATGCAAGCTGCCATTTGGGTCCCGTCGCCATTGTTGTTGGTTGGCATCGCGACGCGAAACGTAACTAGCGATGTTTGTCTGTGAGAGGCGGCTGGGTGGCGTCGAACATGTGTTTGGCGGGAGGTGGAATAGCTTGCCTCTTTCCGAGCCCAGCGAAAGCACCTCGCGGGGCAGCTTCCGCATCGTTCGTGGCAGGCTTGGCCGCCTAGGCCCTCTTGTGGCGTCCTGTCGGTCTCCCTGACGCATGCAGCCAAGAGGGATAGTGATGTTCGCTCTCTTACTCCCATGCTTCAGTCCTCGCGGTGCGAAGCTGCAGTGTTCATGACTGTTTGGTGATGTAAGCTTCGATGCTTCAAAGCGCAGATTGAAGCAATGTTGAATGTCGAATGTTGAATGTGCCGTGGTATTAGGCATCTTGCATCCAGGGGCACCCAGGATACAGTGGAAACCCATGCCAAGAAGCACGCTGCTTGCCTCCAGGGGGCTCTCGGTTTCACGGGCTTCGATGGTTTTGAGATGGAATGCGTGACGCTCCCACACCAAATATCAGTGGACGTCCTGGGGTCTGCGGGTTGGGTTTCTGGTGGAAGGTTTTTTGTGGTCGAGCTCTCACTGTATACCAAGTTCTCCTTCCCGCCCCTGGGACCGCCCCTGGGACCGCCCCGGAGGCTGCTCTGGGCTCGCTCCCTCGGGCGGGGCCCTCAAATACCCCGGTGCCCTCCAAGATGTCCCAAGAGGGCTACAGTAGGGAATAGACCTGCTTGAAGACATCCCAAGATGCCCCCTCGACGTTCCAAGAAGGGACCAAGAGAGGACCTCTTGGGGCTCCCTTGGGTTTCTGAATGTGTTTGGTGTTCTCGCTTTTTTCCACCCTTCAACCTCACAACCCGGCTCAAGAGACCCTGAACACCGCCCCAAGACGGCCACAGACGCCCCACGAGGCCAAGACGGCCCAAGACCGCCTCGGGTCGGCCGGAGACGCCCCCCAGACGGCCCAAGAGTCTCCCGTGATGCCACAAGAACGGCCCCCTTATGACGTCCCAGAAGCTTCTCTTAAGCCAAAGAGCCCCAGACGGCCTCATGGGGGCCTTCTTGGAACTCTCTTGGTCAGGTCAGGTGAGGTTCCCATGCGCCAGGGGGGAAGCGGGGGCGTCAACCAATTATCTGATGGCTTCGCTCATTCCGCCTGCCCATCTTGTATCACCTGGTGCTATATGTTGACGCAGAGGGGGGAAGAAGGAGGAGAGGGAAAGAAGGAAGGAAGAAGGAAGGGTTGATGAGACGATAGGAGGCCTCTCGGGGGCCTCTTGGTGGTGTTCCCGGGACCTCCTGGGGCGCCACGGGGGCGTCAATCGTTTACTGCACGCGAGTCTATTTGTATGCAGCTGTACACCCCTCGCCCTAAGCCTATCGTCCAGCCGCGCCTTCGTCAACGAGCGCGCTGGCTTCCACGCCCACTGCTCCCTTTCAGTCGGGTACCGTCCTTCTACCCCGCTTGGCGCTGGACTCCAAGACAGGTGCACAGAACTTGACCGCGCGCGAAGCGCGCGCGACGGTTCTCTAATTCTCACTATATGCTCGCACGCGAATATCTTGCCCGCGGATCCGCGCTTCGGGTACACTGCGCAGATTCGATGCTCGGCTTGTGGAAGTTGTGAGACCTTGCGCCACTCGAAACCAGCCTTGCTTACTCGCATCCTTCGGGTTGACCCAAAAGGGGGTCCAGCGACAAGGGGGTGGTGCAATAGATTTGGTGCAATCGATTTGCGGGGTTGCAATGCATTTGGGGCGTGCAATACATCCTGGGGAGCAAATGTATTGTGGGGTGGGGATGCCAGGGCCAGGAGGGTGGCATCGGCTGGATTTTCAGCGTGCGATACACTAGTTGCAACACAATGCATTACAACTCTCTCGCGCAGTACATTTGCAATACAATTGCCCCAACTCTACTGCACCACCCCCTTCCAGCTGGACCTCTCTTGGGTCACCCGGAGTCCTCCTCTGTCTGTGCTGCTGGAAGGACGTGTTCGGCCGTTTTGTGCCTGCTCCATTGTGCCGCATGGATGCCCACTCATATCGGTCGGGAGCCCTGAGACGGGGGTCAATGCAGACGGGGTTCAGCCAGGGCGCCAGATCCTGCAGGATCCTGCGAAGACCCCCTCTGGCTGACCCGGGTTAGGGAGCCGCTCGTGGCCGCGAGGCGGCCGCACATATTGACTGACCTGGGTTTGCGAAGATCTGCGTTGCAGTTTTTTTTCCTGCATTGCAGTTTTTGGTTTCCTGCTGACCCGGGTCTGGATTGACCCGGGTCAGAAGATCCCCGAATCGGCCAAGCACGTTGTGCAGTTTGCTGTCGCTGGGCTGCATCCTGGTCTGGCCAAGCTCAGCACGGCCAGCACTGCAGCTCTCGGGCGACGAGATCTGGACATATCCGCGCTCCCTGGCCGGGCCCTTCAGGGCCAAGGAGCTGTGCATACGCCCTCCTGGCAAGGCCAGGGCGACGTGGCATATACACTGCTGCTGGGGTCAGAAGGGACCTGGCTAGATTTCGTCGCCCTACGCTCGTACCTGAATGTGTCGCCCCACCTCACGCACACGTTGGGCCGCCCTCACCGTACTCGCCGGTGCCAGGTTCGTTGCCGTGTCTGCTGCCGCCCGTGTCCGTGTCCTTGTCACCTCGCGGCCGCTTGCGGCTCACGCGCACGCCTTTTGGTGCCTATCATCCCTGTGCGCGAAGCCCCCTGGGGTGCACGCGCCTCGGATCATCGTGATGCTGTCGGCGCTGCAGCGCCTTAGCGGCCGGGTGCTCGTGGTCGTCGCACAGGCCGCGGGGAACAGGAGGAACATGTTGGCGGGGCGAGGAGGGGCTGAGAGGGGAGCAGGAGTGAGCATCAGGAGGAGGGGGCGGGATGGGCTAGGCGAAGGGACGCGAGAGCAGCGAGGAGGAGGAGGAGGCGGAGGAGGAGGTGGAGGAGGAATGGAAGGGGGAGGACGAGGAGAGAGGCATCGACCCAGATTTGCAAGCCGACTGACCATCAGTAGTGCGAATGTCCCCCTCTGCCCTGTGCAGCTGAGCTGCTGTGCTATTGGGGACACGCTTGGACGATGTATCGCTCAGGCCAAGCCATCTCGTTAGTCCTCGAGGCTGCGCTGGAACCCCCCTGGCAGCGCCTTTGGCGCCGCCACTGGCGCGCTCCGCGCGTCAGGGAGGGGGTTCAAGCGCGGATCCAAGAAATCCGCGCGGGGCGCCAAAAGTTGATGTTTATGCCTTTTTCTTTCTTCTAGAGGAGGAGGAGGACGAGGACGAGGAGGATGAGGAGGAGGAGGAAGAGGAGGAGGAGGGGGAGGGGGAGAAGAGGAGGAGGAGAGGAGGAGGAGGAGGAGGGGGAGGATAGCTCACGAGCAACGAAAGCATCCGTATGCATGCCCTCGGGGCCCAGACACCGATGCGCGATCCCAGAAGGCGTTTCGCGCGGGGCATCCGCGTAAAGCCGCCCTGCGGCCACGGTGCCCAGACCGTGAGGGCATGAATGCGGATATGGACGTCGCTCGTCGTGGGGTCGGAGGAGGAGAGCTCGAGAAAGAAAAAACACAAACATCGACTTTCGGAGGTGCGCTCGGATGTCTTGGATCGGCGCTGGATCCCCCTCCCAGGCGCGCGCCATAGGGCCCAGTGCCGATGCAAGACACCCGCGGTGACCTCGGACAGTTTATGTTCATGTAGTCTTCCCCAAAGTGAAGGGGAATCAGGGTGATTAAACAACGGCTCGGCCCCTGGGGATCGTCTTCCTCTCCAGAGCTGCCCCGCCTGAGGCTTCTGCCCAGCATGACAGATTGAACGCTGCCAGCTCCGCCAGCGCTCTGCTGCACTGCCCATTACATCTTCCATGGAGGGGCAGGAGGGGCAGGAGGAGGAGGAGAGGGAGGAGGAGGAGGAGGAGGAGGAGGAAGAAGAAGAGTAGGATAAATATCAGTAGGAGTAGGAGTCAAGCTAGCGAGCTCGAGCGAGTCAAGCATGGCATGCCCATTCCCTCCCGCCCTCCCACAACATAAGAAACAGTGCTGGCGCAACTGGGGACCGAAATCAGATCGGCAAGGTGGTTTGCCACAGCTGATGCAGCCGCGATGGCGGTTACCGATGGGAAATTCATGGCGCGTCTCAAAGACTGCGCTGACATTTCATCACGAGCCGAGGAGGCCCCAGGAAACCTCAGGAGGCCCCAGGAGGTTACAGGAAGCTCCAGCGAACGCCAGGAGGCCCCAGGAGGTTTCAGGAGGGCCCAGGAAGCCCCAGGAGGTGCCAGGATGCTTCAGGACGCCCTAGGAGGTGCCAGCAAGCTCCGGGCAACCCCAGAAGCTCCAAGATGCCTTAGGAGGTCCCAGGAGGATCCACGAGGCCGTGGGGAATCCCCAGGAAGCGCCAGAATGTTCCAGGAGACCCGAGGGGGCCCCAGAGGGGCCCAAGGCGCTCGACGAATTGGCGAGCGAAAAATGTGCGCCGCGCCTTAGCGGGAACGTAACTTTCAGAAGACATGCGCGCGGCGCCGAAGTGAGAGCGACATGTCGCTTTGTCGCGCGCGATGTGCAACGCGTCCCATTCCTGCCACGCATTTCGCACCGTCGACGACAAGACAGGCCATGTTGAGAGGAACAACGGAGGCTTTGTATTGCTCCCAACCATCTTGTGGTGTTGGGTCCTCGTTTTGAAGAGACAGCGCCCGCGTCCTCCTTCCTTCATTCCTTCTCCCTCCCGAAGCCTCCCCTCCCTCTCCCCATCCTTGCCTCTGCCCCTTGCATGTCTCTGTTTCGGCGCACCCCTCACACGGTTCGTGGCCCCACAGGGAGCCCCACCGAAGGCCCCATTGGCAAAGTTCGCATGCAGTTCCACGCCCGTTTCGGCGCCCCCACACGGTTCGTGGCTCCATAGTGAGTTCCACCGAAGGCCCCAGTGACAAAGTTCGCATGCAGTTCCACCCCCATTTCGGCGCACCCCTCACACGGTTCGTGGCCCCATGGGAAGCTCCACCCAAGGCCCCAACGGCAAAGTTCGCATGCAGTTCCGCCCCATTTCGGCGCACCCCACACACGGTTCGTGGCCCCGTATGGAGCTCGAAGGAGGGCCTCAGTGGCAAAGTTCGCATGCAGTTCCAGCCAATTTCGGCGCACCCCTCACACGGTGCGTGGCCTCGTAGGGAGATCCACCGAAGGCCCCAGTGGCAAAGTTCGCATGCAGTTCCACCCCCATTTCGGCGCACCCCTCACAGGGTTCGTGGCACCATAGGGAGTTTCACCGAGGGCCCCAGTGGTAAAGTTCGCATGCAGTTCCATTCCCATTTCGGCGCATCCCTCACACAGTTTGTGGCCCCATGGGGAGCTCCACCGAAGACCCCAGCGGCAACTTTCGCATGCAGTTCCACCCCCATTTCGGCGTACCCCTCACACGGTTCGTGGCCCCATAGGTCGTTCTGCTGCAGGCCTCCATGGCGAAGTTCGCATGTAGTTCCAATCCCATTTCGGCGCACCCCTCACACAGTTCGTGGCCCCAGTGGCAAAGTTCGCATGCAGTTCCACCCCTATTTCGGCGCACCCCTCACACGGTTCGTGGGTCCCATCTGGAGCTCTATTGCAGGCTTCAGTGGCAAAGTTCGCATGCAGTTCCACCCCCATTTCGGCGCACCCCTCATACGGCCCTCACACGGTTCGTGGCCCCATGGGGAGCTCCACCCAAGGCCCCAGCGGCAAAGTTCGCATGCAGTTCCACCCCCGTTCCGGCGCACCCCTCACACGGTTCGTGGCCCCATAGGGAGTTCCACCGAGGGCCCCAGTGGCAAAGTTCGCATGCAGTTCCACCCCCGTTTCGGCGCACCCCTCAAACGGTTCGTGGCCCCACGGGGAGCTTCACCGAAGGCCCCAGTGGCAAAGTTCGCATGCAGGTCCACACCCGTTTCGGCGCACCCCTCACACGGTTCGTGGCCCCATAGGTCGTTCTGCTGCAGGCCTCCATGGCTAAGTTCGCATGCAGTTCCATTCCCATTTCGGCGCATCCCTCACACAGTTTGTGGCCCAATATGGAGCTCCACCGAGGGCCCCAATGGCAAAGTTCGCATACAGTTCCACCCAATTTCGGCACACCCCTCACACGGTTCGTGGCCTCGTAGGGAGTTCCACCGAAGGCCCCAGTGGCAAAGTTCGCATACAGTTCCGCCTCCATTTCGGCGCCCCTCTCACACGGTTCGTGGCTCCATAGGGAGCTCCACCGAAGGCCCCAGTGGCAAAGTTCGCACGCAGTTCCACTCCCATTTCGGCGCCCCCCACACGGTTCGTGGCCCCATAGGGAGCTCCACCGAAGGCCCCAGTGGCAAAGTTCGCATGCAGTTCCACCCCCATTTCGGCGCACCCCTCACACGGTTCGTGGCCCCATAGGGAGTTCGACCGAGGGCCTGAGTGGCAAAGTTCGCATGCAGTTCCACCCCCGTTTCGGCGCACCCCTCAAACGGTTCGTGGCCCCATGGGGAGCTCCACCGAAGGCCCCAGTGGCACAGTTCGCATGCAGTTCCACCCCCGTTTCGGCGCACTCCTCACAAGGTTCGTGACCCCATTGGGAGCTCCCACCGAGGACGGCATTCACCATTGCGTTACTCACAACTGCATATGGTTGGGTCCTTTGCCAGGATATTGTTCTCGTTTTGAATAGAGCACTGCTTGCGCCTTCCCGCCCCCCTCTCCCCTCCTGCCTTTTGCCTCGCTCGTCGCCATCCCTGGGGGGCTGCGATCTGCGAAACTGTCGCCACTTTCGAGGCCTGCTGGGGGGCCCAGCACAGTGTGCACTCGCGGCGGATTCAAATTAGACCTCGCCATCCCTGGGGGGCTGCGATCTGTGAAACTGTCGCCACTTTCGAGGCCTGCTGGGGGGCCCAGCACAGTCTGCACTCGAGGCGGATTCAAATTAGACCTCGCCATCCCTGGGGGGCTGCGATCTGTGAAACTGTCGCCACTTTCGAGGCCTGTTGGGGGGCCCAGCACTGTGTGCACTCGCGGCGGCTTCAAATTAGACCTCGCCATCCCTGGGGGGCTGCGAGAAACTGTCGCCGCTTTCGAGGCCTGCTGGGGGGCCCAGCACAGTGTGCACTCGCGGCGGATTCAAATGGGACCTCGCCATCCCTGGGGGTCTGCGATCTGTGAAACTGTCGCCACTTTCGAGGCCTGCTGGGGGGCCCAGCACAGTGTGCACCCACGGCGGATTCAAATGGGACCTCACCATCCCTGGGGGGCTGCGATCCGTGAAACTGTCGCCACTTTCGAGGCCTGCTGGGGGGCCCAGCACAGCGTGCACCCGCGGCGGATTCAAGTGGGACCTCGCCATCCCTCGGGGGCTGCGATCTGTGAAACTGTCGCCCCTTTCGAGGTCTGCTGGGGAGCCCAGCACAGTGGGTACCCACGGCGGATTCAAATGGGACCTCGCCATCCCTGGGGGGCTGCGATCTGTGAAACTGGCGCCACTTTCGAGGGTTGCTGAGGGGCCCAGCACAGTGGGTACACACCGCAGACTCAAATTAGACCTCGCCATCCCTGGGGGGCTGCGATCTGTGAAACTGTCGCCACTTTCGAGGCCTGCTGGGGGGCCCAGCACAGTGGGCTTCCCGCACGTCTTTCTCCTGCTCTTCCTTCCCGACTCCCCATGTCCTCTTCGAGCCTGTAGTTGTCGCCCCTCATTGTAGTAGTAGTAGTAGTAGTAGTAGTAGTAGTAGTAGTAGTAGTAGTAGTAGTAGTAGTAGTAGTAGTAGTAGTAGTAGTAGTAGTAGTAGTACTAGTAGTAGTAGTAGTAGTAGTAGTAGTAGTAGTAGTAGTAGTAGTAGTAGGTAGTAGTAGTAGTAGTAGTAGTAGTAGTAGTCAGTAGTAGTAGTAGTAGTAGTAGTAGTAGTAGTAGTAGTAGTAGTAGTAGTAGTAGTAGTAGTAGTAGTAGTAGTAGTAGTAGTAGTAGTAGTAGTAGTAGTAGTAGTAGTAGTATGTAGTAGTAGTAGTAGTAGTCGTAGTTTAGTAGTAGTAGTAGTAGTAGTAGTAGTAGTAGTAGTAGTAGTAGGTAACAGTAGTAGTTAGTTAGATTCGCTATGTCGTAGACGCCAGTAATAGTAGTAGTAGCAGTAGCAGTAGTAGTAGTTAGTCGTATTAGTAGTAGTTGTAGTAGCAATAGTAGTCGCGGTAGTAATAGTAGCAGTAGCAGCAGCAGCAGTAGTAGTAGTAGTAGTAGTAGTAGTAGTAGTAGTAGTAGTAGTAGTAGTAGTAGTAGTAGTAGTAGTAGTAGGTAGTAGTAGTATTAGTAGTAGTAGTAGTAGTAGTAGTAGTAGTAGTAGTAGTAGTAGTAGTAGTAGTAGTAGTAGTAGTAGTAGTAGTAGAAGTAGTCGTAGTAATAGTAATATTTGTAGTAGTAGTAGCAGTAGCAGTAGTAGTAGTAGTAGTAGTAGTAGTAGTAGTTGTAGTAGTAGTAGTGGTAGTAGTAGTAGTAGTCGTAGTCGTAGTCGTAGTAGTAGTAGTTGTAGAATGAGTATTCGTAGAAGCAGGCGTAGTCATCGTGGTAGTAGTAGTAGAAGAAGTGGTCGTATTGGTAGTCGCCGCAGTAGTCGTAGCAGGAGGAGTAGTAGTAGTAGTAGTAGTGGTGGTGGTGGTAGTAGTAGTAGTAATTGTAGTCGTACCAGTAGTAGTAGTAGTAGTAGTAGTAGTAGTAGTAGTAGCAGTAGTCGTAGTAGTAGTAGTAGTAGTAGTAGTAGTAGTAGCAGTAGTGGTAGTAGTAGTAGTAGTAGTAGTAGTAGTAGTAGTCGTAGTAGTCGTAGTAGT
>CAUYUJ010005700.1:55000-59340 GCA_963575745.1 Prorocentrum cordatum | reverse complement strand
CGCCGGCCCAACGGGCCAGAGGCGTGCTAAGATCTCCGGTAACTGGTTAACACTATTTCTAGTTCGCGCGCGCGGAGCGGCCCCTGGGGGCCCCCGGACGAAAAGTACCCCGGCAAGGTCCCGAGAGAAGCCCGGGAGAAGCCACCAGACCACTCCAGGGGAGGGTATTTTTCGACACCCCTCACGAGGATCGTGGCCTCCGAGGGGGGAGCCGCAATCGACTACCCCCAAGAGCCCCCCAAGAGGCCCTGGGGGCCTCCAAAACGCCGCCAAGGAGCCCCAAGAGACTCCCAAGAGGTCCCCAAGAGGCCCCCAAGAGGCCCTAAAGAGGGCTCCAGGGCCGGCGGCATGAGCGAAGCGATTAAATAAGGAACGAGGCCCCTTTTTTCCATACGTTAAACTTCGATCGCCGGCCGAAAAACATAAGGAACACCTGGGGCAAGCTGTGAAGCACTCAAGGAACGCGGAGCCCCTCCCCAACGAAAAGGGTTCCTTCTTCAGGGCCCCGACTCTACTGTGCGGGCTTATTTTACTGCGCTTGTGTTACCATCGGAGCTTTTCCAATGCTTCGAAAAAGGGCTTCCCGCTGCAGCGTTGGATGGGTGGTCGGTCGACACGTTGCTCCCGTCATTCAAGATGGCGTCCTCGCCTCAGCGCGGGCCACCGGATCCGAATCCTCAATCGTCGCTGCCGCCCCGCTCCTTTCCCCTCCTCCGCCTTCCACTGTTCCTCCTGCTCCTCCTGCTCCTCCCGCTCCTCCCACTCTTGCTCCTGCTGCTGCTGCTGTTCCTTGCCCTCCTCGTCCTTCCGCATCCTCATCTTGTTCCTCCTGCTCCTCCTCCTCCTCCTCCTCCTCCTCCTCCTCCACCTCCACCTCCACCTCCTCCTCCTCCTCCTCCTCCTCTTCCTTCTCCTCCTCCAATGCACACAACTCCCATTTCTGACTGCGCACAGCGTGATTGGGTCAACCTGAGGGTCCCGGTCCGCTGCGACACCCGTCGGCGGGTGCATGTCGAACCGGTGCACACTCGGAAGGGATACGACGGCGCGAGCGCACCCGGCTGGCCTCGCCCTCTCTCGCTCTTCCTCCCCAGAGTGCTCCCCCAAGGGATCCCACAAGAGGATGAGACTGAGGAGGAGGAGGGAGGAGGAGAAGGAGGAGAAGGAGGAGGAGGAGGAGGAGGAGGAGGCCTCTTCGCTCTTCCTCCGCCAGAGTGCTCCCCCAAGGGATCCCACACCGACGGGGGGGGACACGCGGTCCAATGGCTTGGGCAAGCGTTGGCCCGACGCCCGGGTCCACACACACGTGTCGGTCGGATGAGGTGGGTAGAAACACATGAAGTAAGAGGAGGAGGAGGAGGAGGAGGAGGAGGAGGAGGAGGAGGTGGGTAGAAACCCATGAAGTAGGACGGCGTTGGAAGGAGAGTGGGCGTCCGCACGCCCCCCGAAGAGGAGAGAAGAAAAAGAGCCAGTCGATCCTGTGAGTCGGAAGGCGCCCAAAGTGGATTGGGATCTGGGAATCCAGAAATACCTGCTTTCAGCGACAACCGTGTATGCGTTTCCAGAAAGGGAGGGGGCGGCGGTGGTTCGCCTGAGGCGTCTTCGGCACTCGCAACCAACCAGACAACACGACGTCGACTGAGTAAATGGACCTTGCACCGCGCAATGGGAGAGGTGAGAGGATCGCGCTCGTTTCGGAGAGTGGGCTGCCAGTAATGAGAATCCAACGCTTGAGCCTGGCAGCCTGTATGAGAACCTCAAAGACATCAGCGGTGCTTTGACCTCAACAGGCCAAGCAACCTGGGTCGCGTGCCCCGCTGCCTGACCTGGCGCCTCAAGCAGAACATAGTCAAATAATGGCGTCAAGACTGGAATCTTGGGTAGCTACACGAATGTGCCTGTCGGCACAAACGAGCGCTGCCTTGTCCCAATCGCGCTACTTTGGAACGCGACGATCAAAACCGATGTTGCTGATCAAGCTGCGCTCTGCAACTGTATCACCTAGCCTATACATGGTCTTGTTATTGAACCCACCGACCTCCCTCTAGATCAGCGACGGGGACGTCCGGTACTAGACAGCCGGCGACTCTTTGTCGAAAACACTCTGGAGGTTGTTGGTGCAGGCTGGCTGCCCGCGCCCTAAGAATGAAAATCTGATCGTGGCCAAGCACACTGCAAAAAGGCTGCAGACCAGGGCGAACCACACCTGCTCCAAGTACCTTGCGGCGTGGGTGACGGGGGGGTAACCTCCAGAGAATTGAGCAAGGGAGGTCCCAGAAACCATTTTGCCTTCCGAGAAGCCTTTGAAACAACCGGTCCACTACAAGAAAACCCTCTGAGAGGAACAACAACGGCATAAACGTCAAATCTTGGTGGTCTGCGCGGACCTCTTGGATCGGCGCTGGACCCCCCTCTCTGGCGCGCTGAGCGCGCCAGGAGCGACGCCGCGGGCGCTGCCAGGGGAGCCCAGCGGCGATCCAAGAAATCAGTCCGGACCTCAGAGAAAAGATAAGCTGGTGGTCGAATTCTCACGAGGCCACCTCCCTGTCCCACTCGGGGATGGACAGACCTCCCTTTGGTAAAACGTGGTTTAGTGAAACCGACCTGAGGCCCAAACCTGGCGGGCGCAAGCCTGGAAAACAACGGCCACGGCGCCCTCTCGAGAACCGAACACGGACAATTCACTAATCGACGTGTCACTGTTGGGGGTTCTGTCCACCTCCGACATGAGCTGGTGGTCGAATTCTTACGAGGCCTTCTGCGCGGGGCCGTGCACCGCTTGTAGGCCCGCATCGCCCAGCTGGTCACCTCCGCCTCCGGGTCGGCGTGCCAGGTCAGGAACACCGGGTTTGCCTGCGAGGCGGAGCGGAGGAGAGGACGATGGGGGGGGCCACGCACGCACCCCTCCCCGGAACTGCGGGGCAGCACGGTGGAGGAGAGGATGTGCACTGGGATGAGGAGGCGGATGGGGGATGGGGGCAAGGGGATGAGTGTGAGGATGATGTGGAGGCGGATTGAGGCAGATGCGGATGAGGAGGAGGGGGCGTTGGGTGGAGGCAGATGCGAGGGGGGAGGGAGGGAGGAGGGAGGGAACACAGAGGAGAACAGGAGGCAGTGAGGCCGTGAAGGAGAAGATGAGAATGGGGGATGGCAAAAGGAATAAGGCGAAGAGGAAGCAGGGAACGGAAGATCAGAGGGAGGAAGGGCACGGCGCACGGACAGTGTTCGGTTCGACATTTCGACATCCGGGTGGCCGCGGTGATATCGTACAGGGACTGCGCCTGCTGGACTGCCAACCTGGCAGGGAACCAAAGGCCGTTGGGGTCCTTCCTCCTCCCCCTCCTTCTCCTCCTCCTCCTCCTCCTTTTCCTCCTCCTCCTCTCCCTCCTCCTCCTGCTCCTCCTCCTCCTCTCCCTCCTGCTCCTCCTCCTCCGCCTCCTCCTCCTCCTCTCCCTCCTCCTCCTGCTCCTCCTCCTTTTCCTCCTCCTCCTCCTGCTCCTCCTCCTCCTATCCGTCACATTGCGTCCCGAGTTGTTTTGTTTGCAGCCCACAGCCCTGAGCCCCAGAAGGGCTCCGAGAGCCCGAAAACGATGAGCAAACAACTCAGGAGGTCTCTGGGGAGGACAAGGCCCAAAAGGGACCAAACGCGTCCAAATCCTTGATCATTCATTCTGGATCCTCAGGCCTTCGGCGGGTTCACGTGGAGATGACGTGGGCGTTACGTTCTGACACCGCGCGCATCGTTCAACCTTGAACGATCGCGGCTTTCCGATCACGCTGATCGCTCGATGTTAACCGATTCGGGGCCACTGGCGGTCGCCGCCGCGTCAACCAACGCGCCGTGAACCTGCCGGGGAAGGCTTCTCAGAGGCTGGGGTGCTTCTGAGACGCCCTCCCCCCTCCCGCCATCCCCCTCTGCGCGTGGCTGACTCTTGGCCGCCCCCTCGGCTACACGCAAGAGTCGGGGATGGACAGAACCCCCGTCAGTAAAGAGTGGTTTAGTGAGAAGGACCTCGGGCCCCAACCTGGCGGGCGCAAGCCTGGAAAATGACGGCCGCGGTGCCCTCCTCGAGAACCGAAAACAGACAATTCACTAATCCACGTGTCAGGGGTGGAGGCTCTGTCCACCCCCGAAAGAGTGACCCTAGGCAAGAATGACCTTTCGTGCGCGGCCAAGGGGTACCCCTTGGGGAAACCACCCGGCGCGCAAGCCGGTGCTATCGCATTGCGTTCCGCCACTTCGGGTTGCCCTGTGGGCCCGCACCAGGTCACTCTGGCGAAAGGTCACTCTGACGTGCAGTCGAGACCCCGGTCTCGGGCCCGCAGGGGGAAAGGGTCCT
>CAUYUJ010005700.1:10000-50000 GCA_963575745.1 Prorocentrum cordatum | reverse complement strand
GCACGCTGGCGCTCCCGCGGGGGCCACGCGCAGGCACACGATCTGCGCGAGAGGTGTGCGAGCATGCGGTGGGCCCGCGTGCGCACGCCCCACCAGGAACGCAGGCGCAGCCATTCATGGGGGCACGATCTGCATGCGTGTTGAGTGTGTGTGTGTGTGCGTGTGCGCGTGTGTGTGTGCGTGTGCGCGTGTGTGTGTGTGTGTGTGTGTGTGCGTGTGCGCGTGTGTGTGTGTGTGTGTGTGTGTGTGTGTGTGTGTGTGTGTGTGTGCGTGCGTGCGTGCGTGCGTGCGTGCGTGCGTGCGTGCGTGTGTGTGTGTGTGTGTGTGTGCGTGTGTGTGTATGTGTGTGTGTGCGTGTGTGCGTGTGCGCGTGCGTGTGTGTATGTGTGTGTGTGGTACGTCAATTTCGGTGTGGGGCCGCGAACGCCCTCGTTGGTGCGAAGCCACTGGGGCCATCAGTAGGCGGAGCTCCTCTGGGAGCACGAGCCACCTGAGGGGCGTGCCAGATTCGGCGTGGCCCCGCGTGCGCACAGCCTCACCGGGGCTGCAGGTGGAGCTCCCCGCAGGAGCACGAGCTGTGTGAGGGTATGCAAAATTTGGCATCCTCCTCCTCCTCCTCCTCCGCCTCCTCCTCCTCCTCCTCTTCCTCCTCCTCCTCCCTCCTCTCCTCCTCCTCCTCCTCCTCCTCCTCCTCCTCCTCCTCCTCCTCCTCCCTCCCTCCCTCCCTCCTCCTCCCCCTCGTGAGCTCGCATGCGCACGCCCCCTCTGAGGCCAGAAATGGGGACCTCTCTCTGTGAGGGCATGCTCCGCGGTGAAGGGTCCCGCGTGCGCACGCCCCCGCTGAGGCCGTAGGTGTAGCTCCCCACACTGGCCATCGCTCGGACGTCCATTCCCTGTGCTTTTTGTTGGTGTCGTGCGCGGATTTTTCGCCAAATTATCAAGGATCCTCCTCGATGGTCCTCGCCGAAGGAAAACTGCACACGTCCGAACGATGCCAAGCACAGGGACACGATGCGTGTGGTGCACCGGGTTGGTCGTGAGCCCGCGTGCGCACCCCCTCCCACTCAGGCCGTAGGTGGAACTTTCAGTGAGAGCACGAAGCGCTTCAGGGGTGCCCCGAATTCTACGTGGGCACGCATGCGCACGACGTTCCCCGAAATACTGAGCAACCATGTGTTTCCCTGCATGCTGGGTGATCCACATGTTCGATCTGTCTGCCAATGCGCCGTCAGGGCGCGGTTTGCTTCGTTCTGTCGTTCGTTCCGCATGCGCACGTCCCCGCTGAAGCCGTAAGTGGACCCCCCCCTTGGGGGCACAATCCGCGTGAGTGGTGTGCCAAATTCGGCATGGGCCCGCGTGTGCACACACATACAGACGCTGGGGACATTTGTGGAGTTCCATACGGAGGCACGAATCACGTGGGTGGTGTGCCGAATCAGTGTTGGGCCCGTATGCGCTTACACTCACTGAGGCGGGAAGTTGAACTCCCTATGGGGGGCACGATCGCCATGATGGGTGTGCATATTGGTTGTGGGCCCTCGGGCGCATGCTCCCCCTGGAGCCGTACGCGGAGCCCCCCTATGGGAGCAAGAACAGCATGAGGGGCGTGCCGAGCTGGGGTTGGGGCCGCATGCGCCCCCTCTGTGACTGCAGAGGAAAAGCCCAAAGACGAAACAACAACCCAGCCCAAGACTGCCTCGAATACGTCCCCATGAGCGCCCCCAGACTCGCTGGCGAGCGAGGGGGGCAAGTCAGAATGGAGAGGGCCCTCTCACAAGACAGCGGGGCTCCTCAGAAGCCCTCCGGCCTTCTGAGAAGTGTTCTCTGTCTCCGGGAAAAAGCTAAGGCAACTTCTCCGAAGGCCGGGGGGGCTTCTGAGCCTCCTGATCGGCGGCGACGAGAAGGGCGAATAGCCCAGGGGCGGGCATTACACGTATTCGCCCGGGAGTCTCGTCGAAGACATAGAACATCGGCACCCCTGGATACGTGTATTGCTCTCCCCTGGGCTATTCGCCCCTGTCGTCGCCTCTGATCCGAGAAGGCCCCCCTGAGCAGGCCTGCCCCTTCTCACTCCCCCCCCCCCCCGGCGCGCCGCTGCCCCCAACGCTGGGCAGGAGGGCTCGGACAGAGCCCAATGATTGGGCGCCCGAGTTATCCGGGGCAACTCGGGTCCGGGGTAACTCGGGTTTGGATTCCCGGCAAAGGAACCCGAGTTAGCCCTGACCCGAGTTACCCCTGATGATGCGGGGCTCTGGACGCCCGAGTTGTCCGGGGTAACTCGGGTCCGGGGTAACTCGGGTTTGGATTCCCGACAAAGGAACCCGAGTTAGCCCTGACCCGAGTTACCCCTGATGATGCGGGGCTCTGACGCCCGAGTTACCCCTGATGATGCGGGGCTCTGACGCCCGAGTTATCCGGGGTAACCTCGGGTCCGGGGTACTCCCGGATTCCCGAAAAAGGAACCCGAGTTAGCCCTGACCCGAGTTACCCCTGATGATGCGGGGCTCTGGACGCCCGAGTTATCCGGGGTAACTCGGGTCCGGGGTAACTCGGGTTTGGATTCCCGACAAAGGAACCCGAGTTAGCCCTGACCCGAGTTACCCCTGATGATGCGGGGCTCTGGACGCCCGAGTTATCCGGGGTACTCGGGTCCGGGGTAAGTCGGGCTCGGATTCCCGAAAAACGAACCCGAGTTAGCCCTGACCCGAGTTACCCCTGATGATGCGGGGCTCTGGACGCCCGAGTATCCGGGTCTCGGGTCCGGGGTAACTCGGGTTTGGATTCCCGACAAAGGAACCCGAGTTAGCCCTGACCCGAGTTACCCCTGATGATGCGGGGCTCTGGACGCCCGAGTTATCCGGGGTAACTCGGGTCCGGGGTAACTCGGGTTTGGATTCCCGACAAAGGAACCCGAGTTAGCCCTGACCCGAGTCACCCCTGATGATGCGGGGCGCTGGACGCCCGAGTTTTCCGGGGTAACTCGGGTCCGGGGTAACTCGGGTTTGGATTCCCGACAAAGGAACCCGAGTTAGCCCTGACCCGAGTTACCCCTGATGATGCGGGGCTCTGGACGCCCGAGTTATCCGGGGTAACTCGGGTCCGGGGTAACTCGGGTTTGGATTCCCGACAAAGGAACCCGAGTTAGCCCTGACCCGAGTTACCCCTGATGATGCGGGGCTCTGGCGCCCGAGTTATCCGGGGTACCTCGGGTCCGGGGTAAGATGGTACCTATTACCCCGGGGAGAAATAACTCGGGTTAAGATTCCCGACAAAGGAACCCGAGTTGGCCCTGACCCGAGTTACCCCTGATGTTATCCGGGGTAACTCGGGTCCGGGGTAACTCGGGTTTGGATTCCCGACAAAGGAACCCGAGTTAGCCCTGACCCGAGTTACCCCTGATGATGCGGGGCTCTGGGCGCCCGAGTTATCCGGGGTGACTCGGGTCCGGGGTAACTCGGGTTCTGATTCCCGACAAAGGAGCCCGAGTTAGCCCTGACCCGAGTTACCCCTGATGATGCGGGGCTCTGGACGCCCGAGTTACCCCTGATGATGCGGGGCTCTGGGCGCCCGAGTTATCCGGGGTAACTCGGGTCTGGGGTAACTCGGGTTTGGATTCCCGAAAAAGGAACCCGAGTTAGCCCTGACCCGAGTTACCCCTGATGATGTGGGGCTCTGGACGCCCGAGTTATCCGGGGTAACTCGGGTCCGGGGTAACTCGGGTTTGGATTCCCGAAAAACGAACCCGAGTTAGCCCTGACCCGAGTTACCCCTGATGATGCGGGGCTCTGGGCGCCCGAATTATCCGGGGTAACTCGGGTCCGGGGTAACTCGGGTTTGGATTCCCGAAGAACGAACCCGAGTTAGCCCTGACCCGAGTTACCCCTGATGATGTGGGGCTCTGGGCGCCCGAATCCGGGGCAATCCGGGGTAACTCGGGTTTGGATTCCCGAAGAACGAACCCGAGTTAGCCCTGACCCGAGTTACCCCTGATGATGCGGGGCTCTGGGCGCCCGAGTTACTCGGGTCCGGGGTAACTCGGGTTTGGATTCCCGAAGAACGAACCCGAGTTAGCCCTGACCCGAGTTACCCCTGATGATGCGGGGCTCTGGGCGCCCGAGTTATCCGGGGTAACTCGGGTCCGGGGTAACTCGGGTTGGATTCCCGAAGAACGAACCCGAGTTAGCCCTGACCCGAGTTACCCCTGATGATGCGGGGCTCTGGGCGCCCGAGTTATCCGGGGTAACTCGGGTCTGGGGTAACTCGGGTTTGGATTCCCGAAGAACGAACCCGAGTTAGCCCTGACCCGAGTTACCCCTGATGATGCGGGGCTCTGGGCGCCCGAGTTATCCGGGGTAACTCGGGTCCGGGGTAACTCGGGTTTGGATTCCCGAAGAACGAACCCGAGTCAGCCCTGACCCGAGTTACCCCTGATGATGCGGGGCTCTGGGCGCCCGAGTTATCCGGGGCAACTCGGGTCCGGGGTAACTCGGGTTTGGATTCCCGAAGAACGAACCCGAGTCAGCCCTGACCCGAGTTACCCCTGATGAGTCGGGGCTCTGACATGGCGCGAGAACGTCAAGACGACGAGGTAGGCCACGGGGCCAGGCCTCGACGCCCCGACGGGCGCCAAGATGCTCTGAGAGGGACCTCTCGGCCCCGCGGGGCGGCGGCGACTGGCCTGCAGCATCTTCGATGCAGTCGGACCTAGGCTTAGGCCGGGCCTGTCCACCTACAGGATGATGTTTGGCGTTTTTTTGCTTTTTTGTTGTATGTATGTATGTATGTATGTATGTATATATATATATATATATATATATATATATATATATATATATTTGTATAGACATATATATACATATATATATATAAAATAAAAACAGACTCCCCAAATGCTCAAAAATAGTCAAACAATCCTCCCCAGACTATTTCTTGACTGTTTTTGAGTACTCCTCCTGTAGAGGGACAGGCCCGACTTAAACCTAGGCCAGAAGAACATCCTCCAAGAACACGAGACCCTCCGCAGCACGAGACAAACAGAACCCTCCCCAGGATGCACAAAAACATCCAACATGCACAGAGATCTCGAGGGTGCCCTCAGCGAAATCCGACCTCGACCTTACGCCTCGGTCCGACTGCAGCGCCGTCAACATCTCGAACACGTTGCTAAGGCTCAGATTGGGCATTTTCCCCGTCTGGAGACCGGAAGTCGGACGCCACGTGCGAGCAGCAGTCCTTGCCGACGATCCAAAAGTCGTACGACCCTGCCAGCGGAACCGTCCTTACGGGTGCATACAATGAGGTGTTCCCCTCCTTCGGTTCCTCCTCTCACCTGTCATTCCCCCCAGGGGTCGCAGGGCCGGCATGATAAACAATATGCATACGCTGATTTACCCAAGCCCTGTTCCTATTTGTGACGAGGGGGGCAACGCACCAAGTGGAGCCGTACTTGAAGTGCCACGTTCTCAAATCGTCGAAGTGGTTCCCAGGCGCAAAATGTACGATGCCCGCGTCGAGTAGATTCTGCCCAGAGGTGTAGCTGGCGTCGACATCTGACACAACCCTAAGGTCACGGATCCTGTAGTAGCTTCCCGAGAACGTGGAAAAACTTACTTCCCCACTCACTGTGCCCGCAATCGCAGCGATGCCATTAACCAAGGCCAAATACGTCACCCAAGTCGGGTCAGGATTCCTGTGCCGTGTCCAGACTGCGGCAAATACTGCCCCCACCCAAACCGCGAACACTAATGCGAGGAGGCCTCTCACTAAGCTTGGATTGCTGTAGTTAAGCGAAAACGATGTCAGTCCGCAACAGAATATGTATATCCCCCACGGAATGAAAACACCCAAGAACATAGGCACGGCGTTCATCTTGATCCTGGTGCCAGGTGCGAACACAGAGCGTGGCTTCTGCACGCGATCCGAAAGGAGGTACTCAACTTCACGTGATCCCCCCTGGTTGAACAAATGCATCTTGCCCGGGCGCATGCCTGTCCAAAGCGCGGCAGAACTCTTGTGATCTGCCGACATCGATTATGTGATTACATGGCACGGGCAAACCGCGTGAGCAACGACTAGCCTCGAGCCCGAATGGCAATCAAACCAGAGTGCGACAACAACAAGCAACGCAGTGAAAGCTGCGCTGCACTTTGGCATGGTGTGTAACATTAGCCGAGTAAGGGGACAAGCTGAAGCGTACACTACTGCAACTGAGCCGAGCAATCTTAGGTAACCTGGCAGTGAGGATACGACATCTAGGCTGCTTCATACTAATTGGTTGGAATCCGCCGAAGTTCCATAGGCGCTGAGTAGGACGCCCGTCCGCAATTCCCCTTGAATTCCCTGTGCTGAATACTGAAAATGTTCGTTTAAGTGCGGCAAACTCAATTGCCACATCTCCCAAGTCTTCGCGCGTGACTCTTTCCGAGGTAAGGGACTAGGCTTGTCAAGAACCCAACCGTATGCAGCTGCGAGCAGCGCAACGCGCGGCACTCTCGTCATTGGCAGCGCGCGGTGAGAGGTACGTACCTCGGGAACCTGCTTGTAGGACCACGATCCGCGTGAGGGGTGGTGCCCACATGGAGATGTCCAACAAACGAACCGGCCAACACATGCTGTAAGTAGAACTCCCTATGGTGCCACAAAACGTGTGAGAGGCGTGCCGGAATGGAGCCGCCCAGCATGTGAACGTGCCCACTGGGGCTGTAGGTGGAGCTCCCAATGGGGCCACGAGCGGTGAGAGGTGTGCCGAAATGAAGCCGCCCAGCATGCGAACATGCCAATCAGGACAGTTGGTGGAGCTACCCATGTGGCCACGAAACGTGCGAGTGTTGGGGCCGCCCACAATGCAAACATACCCACCGGAGCCTTCGGTGGAGCTCCCTATGCGGCCACAGGACGTTTGGACGGCAGGGGCAAGGAGAGAGAGAGAGAGAGAGAGAAAAAAAAAAAGGGTGCGTAGATCTGAGGCAAGGCAGGGATGAAGGGAGCGGATGGGAGGGAGACGCGCGACGCTGCGGACTCAAACCGAGGACTCAACTCCACACAAAAGGGTTGGGAAACATTCGGTATCGCGCATTATGATGCGATTATTTCTATGTTTTGGGCCCCAGAGGATGATACCACGACGCGGCCTTGGGAGAGGTCTAGTGTCAGGAAGGCCCCCGCGGCCCCCAAGAGGCCCCCAGAGGCTCCAAGACGCCTCAAGAGGTCCCGAAAGAGGTCCCCAAGAGGCACTCAATATGAGGCGCCCAGGAGGCGCACAAGAGGCCTCGAAGAGGCATCCCAGGAGATCCCAAGAAGCATCCCGAATATCTACGGCCCAGAATCGAGGCACAGTGGCAGCATGGACCGAAAGACACTAGATCCGCCGCCCACTGTTGACTTGCCACAGGTGTGCCTGGCGTGCTAGATCCTATACTGCTTGGTTTTGGTTCTTTTTCTGAAAGAACTCCCCCTGAGGCTTCGGTCCAGCGCGCCGGCCACCCGGAGTGCTCTTCCAGAGGTGGCTGCAACCGGTTTTCCCGCTCCAGATAGCTCCAAATAGATGGCACAGGACGGCCTCAAAGACGGGCAATATCGCCTTCAGATTCGCCCCAAATGGTCCAAGATGGCCTCCACGACCAGCCAAGAGCGTCCAAGATGCCACCAAGCTTGCCCAAGAAGCCTCCAAGACGGCCCAAGATGACGGCAGACGGTCCAAGAGGCCCCCAAGAGGCCTCCAAGACGGCCCAAGAGGCCTCCAAGAGGTCCCGAAGAGGCCCAAATCAATGCTTTCTGCAGGTTTTTGAAAGATTTCGGCATTTGCTGCTTTTCGGCCTTCTGACGGCCCGAGACGGCCCAAGAGGCCTCCCAAACGGCCCCAAGAGGGCCCCAAGATGGCCCAAGAGGCCTCCAAGGCGGCCCTGGAGCACCCCAACAGGGCACCAAGTCGGCCCAGAGAGGCCCCAAGACGGCTTCTGGCGGCGTCAGACGGGTCAAGAGGCCCCAAGAAATCTCCAAGACGGCCAAAGAGGCCTCCAAATAGGGCCTCCAGGAAGGCCCGAAGAGGCCCAGATCATTGATGTTGATTCAGTTTTTGCAGGATTTTGGCACTTGCTTCTTTTCGGCCTTCCGACGACCCGAGACGGCCCAAGAGCCCCGAAAGATCGCCCCAAGATCGCCCAAGAGCCCTCCAAGATGGCCCCAGAACGGCCCAAGAGGCCCCCAAGGCGGCCCCAAGGAGCCCCAAGGCGGCCCAAGAGGCCTCCATGACGCCCAAGATGGCCTCCAAGACGGCCCTGGAGCACCCCAAGAAGGCCCCAAGTCGGCCCAGGGAGGCCCCCAAAACGGCTTCAGACGGGCCAGGAATGCCCTAAGATGTCCAAAGAGGCCCCCTAGAAGCCCCCGAAGGCCCCCGCCAGGCCCATGGAGGCCCCGAAGATGCCTCCAAGAGGCTCCCAGGAAACTCCCAGCAGGTACCAAGAGTGCCTCCAGAGGCTCCCAAGATGCCCCCTCTCCCCCTCCTCATGATCGTCCCCGCCATCCTCCCCCACGTGCTCCCCGAAGAGTTTCCACAACTGCTTGGGGGAACACATGGACCGATAGCTCGGCAAAGCTCTTGCCACAACTCTGGGCCACATGGGCGATCCCAAACGGCAAGGGGCGGCGGTGATTCGCCGTAGGCGTCTTCGATGCGCCGCCCCCGTGTTGATTTACCGCAGGGGTTCCTGGCGTGCTGAATGGCTGGTTTTCGGTTCTGGATGAGGCTTCGGCCAAACTCGCCAGCCACCCGAAGGTCGCGCAAGCCGCCGAAAAAACATAGCTCCGTGGGCCCAATCGCTGCACTGACGGCCAAGATGGTTGCCAAGATGCCTCCAAGACGGCCGAAGATGCACCTCAATGCGGCCCGAAACACCCAAGCAGGCCCAAAATGATCCAAGGCGACCCGAGAGTCCCCCCAATGAGGACATACAGGAGCGCGCCCGGAGATGCCCAAATATGTATTTGCCCGTTGGCATCTGAAGGATTTCAATATGTCTTCCTTTTCGGCGACCAGCGGCCCATGACGACACACCAAATCTCCAATATAGCTCCAAGATCGCCCAATTGGCTTCCCAACTGGCCCCATGATGTCCCAAGGAGCCTCCAAGACGGCCCTTAGAGGGCCCCAAGAGGGCCCAAGACCCCCCCCACTCCAAGACGGCCAAGATGGCTCCAAGAGAGCCCAATATGGCCACAAGATGCCTCCAGGACGGCCCAAGATCCATCCAAGCAGTGAAATGTTTCCTCAGGATGGCCCAAGACGACACAAGGGGCCCCAATCAGGCTTCCAGGACGGCCCGAGATACCCCCAAAAAGACATGCAGGCAGGCCCGAAGAAGCCGGCGGCATGGAGTGCCCTGAGGCGTTGACGGATTGTGATGTGTGCTCCAGCTCGGCCGTCCGACGGCCCAAGGCGGCCCAACATACAGTCGGGGCCTTGACCTAAGGAGCCCTAAATAAGGAACGAGGCCCCTTTTTACCATACGTTAAACTTCGATTTCCGATTGAAAACATAAGGAAAGCCGGAGGCAAGCTGCGAAACGCTTAAGGAACGCCGAGCCCCTCCCCAACGAAAAGGGTTTCTTCTTCAGGGCCCCGACTGTACACCCAAGATAGCCCCGAGATCGTCCAAGAGGTGCCAAGATGAGGATGGCCTTATGACGGCCGAAGAAGGTCCCAAGGCGGCCCCAAAGGGCCCGACGATGCCCAAGCCGACCTCCAAGGCGGCCACGATGACTCGAATGCGGCCAAGAAGACCCAATTATGGCGTCCAAGACGGTCCACAGGCGCCTCCAAGATGGTCAGAAAGATGGCCCCAAGACCGCCCAAGATGTCCCCCTGACGACCCAAGAGGCCCCGAAGACGCCCCAAGTGAGCTCCAAGAGGACTTCCAGGAGGCCAGAGCCATGTATTGCCCGTACGGTTTTCAATGGTTGTTGCGTTCTCGCCTTTTCGGGCGTCCGACGCTCCAAGGCGGGTCCAGAACCCCCTATCATCCCCTATCGTATAATATTAGTTGTGCTGCGAGATATGCGTTAACACCTGTTCTGACAGGAGATCGGATGTGTGTCAACACCTGGCAATCCCTCCTTTCCCGTCTTCCTCCTTCCCTACTCCTTCATTCCCTTCCTCCCAGCCCTCCTCCCACCCTGCCTCCTTCCTCTACGCCACCTCCCTCCTCTCCTCTCCCCTTGCCTTTTTTCCTTCCTCCCCGCCTCCCTCCTAACCGCTCCTTCCTCCTCCATCCCCCCTCCTCCCGCCCCATCCGCACCTCCTTCCTGCCGCCCTCCGTTTCTCCTCCTTCCTGCTCCCTCCACCCTCCTCCCTCCCGCCCCCCCTCCTCCCTCCTCCCTTCCTGCCTCCTTCCTCACCCCTGCTCCCTCCCGCCCCCTTCTCCTTCCTCCCTTCCTCCCTCCTCGCCCAGAGGAAGGAAAAACGGAGGGAGTGAGGGAGAGAGGGAGGAAAGGAGGGGGGGCACAAAGGGGAAAGAAGGAGGGAAGGAGGAAAGAAGAAGGAGGGGGGACACAAGGTAGAGGATAAGGACGAGGACAGAAGGAGGAAAGGCGGAGGGAAGGATGAGGACAAGGGAGGAGGGAGAGGAGAGATGGATAGGGGAGGGGAGGAGGACAATGAGGGATGAGGAGGAGGGATGGGAGAGAAAGAGAGAGAGAGAGAGAGAGAGAGAGAGAGAGAAAGAAAGACAGAGACAACGAGGAGGGTGGGCCAATGCTTGAGAATGTAGTCCCACGAGGCCTTTAGGGCGTAGGTGGTCTAGGGAGCTTCCTCTTCCAACCCCCTTCTTCCCCTTCGGGGAGGGGCTTACCCCTCCCCCTACCCCCTCCCCTGGACCTGGACGGGGGGTTCCGCGGGTAGTTGGAGCGTCCAAAACGGCTTCGGCGAGGAAGCCAAACTCATGGCTGTTTGTTTTAATGTGCTGGCTCCATTTGGCCTTCTGGATGGGGAGGGGGCTAACTAAGGAACTCCCCTTCTCTGATCGATCTCCTCCGAGATGGCCCCGAGGGTGCTCCCAAGGGTGCCCCAAGAGGGCCCCAAGAGGTGGCCAGGAGGCCCCAAGAGGCCCCCAAGGGGCCCCCAGGATGCCCCCAAGAGGCTCCCAAGAGACCCCCAAGAGGTCCCAAGAGGCCCCCCCAGAGGCACCCAAGGCGCCCCAAGAGGCCTCGGCGAGAATGCCCAAATCATTGATCTTACAAGTTTGGCCTCATGCGAGAAGGTTGTGGCCACAATCTGGCCTCCTGGGGGGGGGGCACCGATTAAGATGACTCCAAGAGCGCCTGGGAGAGCCCAAGATGACCTCCACGCTGGCTCAAGACATCCCAAGATGCCTCAAGATGGCTCCCTCGATGCTCCAAGAGGCCCCAAGGCCGCTCCAAGATGGCTCCAAGTGGCCAAAGAGCTCCCCCAGGAGGCCCTGAAGAGGCCAGCATCCTTCCAAAACCTTAGGAACGTCAATGGTTTTGGCTGTCTCGCCTTTTCGCTTCCGATGGTCGTCCGAGGCCTCAAGATGGCTCCAAGATGGCCCACAAGGGCCCCAAGAGAGGCTCAAGAGAGCCCCAAGACGGCCCCAAGAGCGCCCCGAGAGGCGGTTTGTTGGGCTCCCGAGGGGCAATGCTAATTAATGCTCCCCTCTTGTTTGATCGATGTCCTCCAAGATGGCCCCAAGAGCAAGAGTGCTTCAAGAAGGCCCCAAGAGGCGCCCAGGAGGCCCCAACAGGCGCCCAAGAGGCCTCCACGAGGCTCCCAAAAGACCACCAAGAGACCCCAAGAAGCTCTCCGAGGCACCCAACGCGCTCTAAGAGGCGTCCCAGACCGCCAAGAGGCCCTCAAGACGCTCCAAAAGGCCTCCACTGGGGGACCCTTCCTGCGCGTGCTGCCCACTTCCCTGATCGAGGCAATTCCTCTGGGCATCGAATCTGGATGGACTGGTGGGGTTAAGCGAAGCGTCTAGAATTCCCCTCTATCTCATTCAGACTTTGTGAACATACAACCTACTTCATTGCATTTCTCCTCCTCCTCTCTGGAGTCTCCTGCTATCTCTGCGGCCCCTGGAGGCATCCAGATGGCCAACAAACAAATCACACACATAATCAATAGATGTATCCTTCTCCTTCCCCTCCTTCCCTCCTCGTCCTCCTGGTGCGCATTCTCGTCCTTGCCTCCTCTTTTTGTTGCACTGGCCAGACCTTTCGCGTCCGCAAGTGGCGTTCTACTTGCTTCCTGCTCCTCCTCTTCCTCCTCTTCCTCCTCCTCGTCCCGCCCCCTTCTCCCTCCCCCTCCCCCTCCCAGGAACCCTCATCCTCCCTAGATCCTCGCACTCCATCTCCAAAATCCTCGATCTCCCTCCTCCTCTTCCTCCTCCTCCTCTTGCTCCTCGTCCTCCTCCCTCGATCCCTGCGATTGAACCTGCTCCTGGACCTCCAGACGACTCGATCCGTCCCACCCTCCAAGAGGAAACCAGAGCAAGGACAACATCGGACAGGGAGATGCATCGGAAATCTCTGAGATCAACGCTTTCGGAGGATGTATCAGGCGCCGCGGCCTTCTCAGAGCGTTCCGGAGCGTTCTGGAACGATGTATCCTTGTCCTAGTCTTAGGTCGGGCATGTCCTGCTACAGGCGCATTTTGAAAGAACGCTAATCAGACAATACCTGATGTACGCTATTAATTAAGATCCCGAAGAATCGTCCCCAGACATAGTTTGACTATTCTTGACTATTCTTGGCTATTCTTGACTCTTCATGGCTATTCTTGACTATTCGTCCTGTAGAGGGACATGCCCGACATAATCCTCGTCCCGCCTGACCCTTCCCCCCTCCCCTTTCCAGGAGCGGGGGGGGGCAGCTTCTGCTCCTGCTCCTGCTCCTGCTGTAATATCGACGAGGCCATCCATCCCTGTCTCCCCTCCTCCTCCTCCTCCTCCTCCTCCTCCTTCTCCTCCTCCTCCTCCTCCTCCTCCTCCTCCTCCTCATCCTCTCCCTGCTCCCCCTCCCCCTCCCCCTCCTCCTCCTTCTCCTCCTCCTCCTTCTCCTCCTCCTCCTCCTGCTGCTGCTGCTGCTGCTCCTCTTCCTCCTCCTCCTCCTCCTCCTCCTGCTCCTGCTCCTGCTGCTGCTCCTGCTCCTCCTCCTCCTCCTCTTCCTCCTCCTCCTCCTCCTCCTCCTGCTCCTGCTCCTGCTCCTGCTCCTGCTCCTCCTCCTGCTCCTGCTCCTGCTCCTGCTCCTGCTCCTGCTCCTTCTCCTCCTCCTCCTGCTCCTCCCCTCGCCAGGGGCGGCCAGCCAGGAGCCCAAAGCTTGCCGGCGAGGGCGAGAACAGCGCCGAGCGGCGGTGGTCGAAGAGTTCCTCACGGCGCGCAGGGTCTCGGTGGGGAGGGGTGCGGACCCCTCGACGACGACGGCGGAGACGACGCCAGCGAAGACGGCGACGATGACTGCCGCCGTGTGAGGGTCTCCCGACGTCTCTGGGGATCTCCGGAGACCTCTGGAGGAGCCTGCAGGCCCTTCGAGGCCCTCAGAGAAGACGACGACGACGACGACGACGACGACGACGACGACGACGACGACGCCGACGACGACGCCGACGCCGACGACGACGACGACGACGACGACGACCTCCAGCGTTTTGAGCAAGCAGCACGGGACTTGTGTTCGCAATTTTTTCGGGACAGGGGGGACCGTCGATGAGACGACTCAGGAAGCAAAACCCGCCCTGGGGAAAGGGTCGAGCCTTCCGAGCTTCCGAGGACCCCGCCCCTTGTTGAACAAACGATGCATCGCACATCTTAGGTGGCGACATCCGAACCTTACCCCACCTGCCACGGAATCTCCCGAAACGATTCAGGGGGACGTAAGACCTGGGTACAGGAGACTCGGAAATACCCGACGAGGTCGTCAAAAAAATGACGAGGCCGAGCCTGCATTTTGACGAGGCCTCCCGCTGCAGATATCCCACGAAACTCCTCCTCGTCAAAATCCGAGGCGCGGTCGTCAAAAAACGATGGCGAACCCGAGTCCTGGCAAACCCGGGTCTTACGCTCCCCCGACCGATCGGAGGCGGGGGTAGGGTTTGGATTCCGCCACGTCGACTTCCGAATCCCGACGCCCAGTCCCCGTGCATTGCTTGGTTTCGTGCTTTCCTTGTGGCGTCGGAAGAAAGTTTGATCCAGATGGTCCGAGATGCTCCAAAATGGTCCAGATCCTACAGTCGGACTCGAGTGGACAGGACACGCGAGAGGACACAAGACCCTTCCGAGGGCCACATTGCCACAGGAATGTAGGAAGCATGGGTCGCGAGACACAGGACACAAGGGTACCCTTGACTTGGCAGGGTCGACCTACTAATCTGGGCCGACTGTATGCCGCTGGCCTCGCCGAGCACAGCGCACGCGTCCAAGCGATGCCTGGACATCTCGGACCTCTTTGGCGCTGACGGCGGGCTGCAGCGACGGCGGGCTCGAATGGCGAGGGCGGCGACTGCGGGCGTCGAGGACCACTCGGCGGCGAGCAAGGTGGGAGGTGAGGAGGAGGCCTTCTCAGAAGGCTCAGAAGTCGCCCAGCCTTCTGAGAGGTTTCTAGAAGCCCCCCCCGAAGACACTGAACACAAAACATCTCGGAAGGCGTGAGGGCTTCTGAGAAGTCCCGCCGCCTTCTGAAGAGGGCCTTCTCCTTCCTGCTTCCCCCCTCGCTCGCCGCCAATCTTCGGCATCCTCTACGCGTGCGTCCTCGTCGTCCTCGTCCTCGTCCTCGTCGCCGCGTCCTCGCCCTCGTCCTCGTCGCCCTCGTCCTCCTCGTCCTCCTCGTCCTCGTGCTCCTCGTGCTCCTCGTCCTCCTCGTCCTCGTCCTCGTCCGCGCCCTCGTCCTGAGGAGGCCTCCTCCTCCTCCTCCTCCTCCTCCTCCTCCTCCTCCTCCTCCCCGCTCCTCCCGCAGCCCCCTCGTCCTCGTCGCCCTCGTCCTCGTCGCCCTCGTCCTCCTCCCTCCTCCTCCTCCTCCTCCTCCTCCTCCTCCTCGCTCCTCCTCCTCGTCCTCCTCCTCCTCCTCCTCCTCCTCCTCCTCCTCCTCGCTCCTCCTCCTCCCCGCTCCTCCCCGCTCCTCCCGCAAGCCCCCTCGCTCGCCGCCGACCCGCGGGCCCCTCTGGCACACGGGGGGGCGCCGGGGGGGGGGACCCCGGGCCCCGCCGCCCGGCCGCAGGCGCCACGCAGCACTTTTTGGGGCTGGGCTGGGCCTGTCCCCCCCCACACACAGGCGGATGTCTGGGCGACAAAATTGAAGGGGCCCCAGGACACACAAATAAATATACACAAATAAAAAAGTTCCCCATATTTTCCCATATTTTCTGTGTTTCTGTCTTCCCCCCCACTTCTCATATTTTCCCATATTTTCTGGGGAATCGAGGATTAATTGTGTCTGTGTGTTCTTTCCTCTCCTGAAAAATACACATGCCCCTCAAAATGCCCCAAACATGCCCCAACATACCCTAAACATGCAACCAGCAAGTGCCCCCCCGAATGCCCCCCCCCCCACTTCTGGGCTGGGTCGGGCCCGTCCCCCCTATACGGGCGGATTTCTGGGCGACAGAATGCACAGGCAGTCGGGGCGTTGACCTAAGGAACCCCAAATAAGGAACGAGGCCCCTTTTTTCCATAAGTTAACCTTCGATTTCCTGTCGACAACATAGGGAAAGCCTGAGGCAAGCTGCGAAACACTTAAGGAACGCGGAGCCCCTCCCCAACGAAAAGGGTTCCTTCTTCAGGGCCCCGACTGTACACATGCAGTCGGGGCGTTGACCTAAGGAACCCCAAATAAGGAGCGAGGCCCCCTTTCCCCATAAATTCAGCCTCGATTTCCCGTGGAAGACCTCAGGAAAGCCCGAGGCAAACTTTGAAACCTTCAAGGAACACCGAGCCCCTCCCCAACGAAAAGGGTTCCTTCTTCAGCGCCCCGACTGTACTCCCAACATGCCCCAAACATGCCCCACCATCCCCTAAAAATGCAACCAACAAATGCTCCCCCAAATGCCCCCCACAAATGCCCCGACAGAATATACATGCCCCCAAAATGCCCGAAGCATGCCCCAACATACACTAAACATGCAACCCACAAATGCCCCCCTTCCACACGCCCCCCCCCAAAAAATCATAGATTCACAAATGGTCCAAGCATCGTCCCCAGACCATATTTGTTCTTACTGTTTGTGAATCTTCCTCCTGTAGAGGGACAGGCCCGACGTAACACTCGGGAGGGGCAGGCCCTAAACATGCAACCCACAAATGCCCCCCCAAAAATCATAGATTCACAAATGGCCCAAGCATCGTCCCCAGACTATTTCTCTTTACTGTTTGTGAATCTTCCTCCTGTAGAGGGACAGGCCCGACGTAACACTCGGGAGGGGCAGGCCCTAAACATGCAACCCACAAATGCCCCCCCCTCAAAAATCATAGATTCACAGATGGTCCAAGCATCGTCCCCAGACTAATTATTTCTCTTTACTGTTTGTGAATCTTCCTCCTGTAGAGGGACAGGCCCGACGTAACACTCGGGAGGGGGGGCGGGGGGCGCTCCGGCGCGGCGGGGCCTCGGCGCGCGCAGGGGCGCGCCGGTCTCGACCCCCGCTGGGCGCTGCGAGGCCCGCGACGCTCCGCCGGTGGGCGCGGAGCACGTGTGGGGAGCGATAGAAACGAGGGGGCGGTGATGAACGCGAATAGGGGGCAAACAATACTACCTCGCTTTTGACCACCCTCGCTTCCAAGAGATACCAAGCGATGCCAGACTGCGGCCTGCTCTGGTCAGGCCGCTTGACGAGGAGGCGCGTGGCATGACTCGGTTTTGCCCGGAAGCGAAAGCGGGGCAGGTTACTCACGCTCTGAGTACAGGGGCCACTGGGGCACACGAGTAGGTGCACACACCCGGCAGGATTCCCCACGTCTTCCTGGGAGTCGACGATTCATTGTGTCTGTGTGTTTCCCCCCCCCCCGCCCCCCTGAGAATGGGGTCCTCCTCCTCCTCCTCCTCCTCCTCCTCCTCCTCCTCCTCCCTCCCCCGCCCCCCTGAGAATGGGGGGGGGCGATGAATTGGGGGGGCGACGGGGGGCTGCCCCTCGAGGGCACGCCCAGAGGCACCCTCCTCTGGCCCAGAAAGATCGGGGAGACGTAAGACCCGGGTACGGGGGACTCGGAAATCCCCGACGAGGTCGTCAAAAAAATGACGAGGCCGAGCCTGCATTTTGACGAGGCCTCCCGCTGCAGACATCCCACGAAACTCCTCCTCGTCAAAATCCGAGGCGCGGTCGTCAAAAAACGATGGCGAACCCGAGTCCTGGCAAACCCGGGTCTTACGCTCCCCCGAAAAGAGGGAGGGCCCTTGGGTCGGGCCAGGCGCAAGGGGGGGATAGCAAAGGGGGGGCTGGAGAATCGGCTCGCGCAGCTGATTTTCCCGGCGCCCCCCGGCGCTGGAGGCGGCTATGCATCGAGGACTGGGCCCCTCGGTGGGGCCGAAACCAGCTGCATGCAGCAGATTTCGTACCCCCCCCCTTTCCCAATCCACCCCTCTCGTTCGGCCCGATTGGGGCCCGAAGAGGGTACCTCTCCCCCGCCGCGTGTGGGTCACTTTACAACCAGAAACGCACTTTACAACCAGATGGGTCACTTTACAACCAGCTTACAAAATCCGAGAAGGGCACTTTACAACCAGGAAGGGCACTTTACAACCAGGCAAGTAAAAAACACAGATTGAATGCACGCGGGCCTTTCCCTGAAATCTCCGCGGGCAAGCGCAAGGGTGGCTTCGGGCTCTTCGAGGCATGTTGGTTGTAAAGTTGCCCATCGCGCACGAAGCACTGCGCACGCGTTGGCGATGCGGCGACCTGGTGCGCTATGGTATGTTGCGTGCTGGTGGGTGGATTAGAGTTTTGACCTGCTCTCTAAGCTCTGTCGGTCAGTTATGCCATTGCTTGCTCTGCCTTTTTCTGACGGGCGAAGGCTAGTCGCGCAGGACATACGAATGAACCATGATCCCGTCCAAGACTGGAGCTGCATGGCAGTGGAAAACTGTAGTGGGAGATGTGGTGGTAGCGGGGGCTACAATGGGAACTGCATGCTGTTGGGAAGCTGCGGTGGCAACTGTGGTGGTCGCCAAGCAGCGGTGGGAACTGTGGTGGTAGCTGGGCTGCAATGGGATGTGCGGCAGTAGCGGGGGGTCAGTCGGAATTGTGGAGGTAGCGGGGCTGCAACGGTAAGTGTGGTGGTAGCAGGCACAAAGGTGGCGGTGATGCGCTGTCACGGTGGCTCAAGCTGCTGCGCTGGCACGGTGGCTGAGGTTGCTGCCCGAGCAGGATACCTGCGTTGCTGCGCTGGCACTGTGGCTGACGCTGGAAGGAACGATCTTCGAAGTAGTTGCATTTATTCGGAACGTTGAACCTCGATCTTCCGAGACGAGGAGCAGCGGGGGGGCAACTGGAGCTGGAGCACTTAGCCCCTTGCAGAACACCGTGGGGCTTCAGGGGCCAACGTGGCCCAAGAGACCCGCGGTGCCAATGGCCTAGTTCCCTGGAGCACTGGGCCCTTGTGGAGGCCACTGGGCTCGCTTCCTGTGAGTGGTCCCTAAAATGGGCAGCGCGTCGCCCTGAGCCTTCCTACGTATGCTGTCGCCTTATTCCCGTGCGAGCACGGGGCCCTTGTTGAGGCCGCCTGGCCCCTGCTAGCAAGCCCTGTCTTAGGTCTGCTGGGCTCAGAGCGCCATGGCGTCCAGGCGCTCGGGCTCAGAGGCATCGCTGGGGCCTGCTCAGAGCGTCCAGGCGCTCGGGCTCAGATGCATCGCTGGGGCCTGCGCAGAGCGTCCAGGTCCTCGGGCTCAGAGGCATCGCTGGGGCCTGCGCAGAGCGTCCAGGTCCTCGGGCTCAGAGGCATCGCTGGGGCCTGCGCGGGGCGTTCGGGCGCTCGGGCTCAGAGGCATCGCTGGGGCCTGCGCAGAGAGTTCAGGCGCTCGGGCTCCAGAGCGCCCACGTGCTCTGGATCACTTTGCAGAGCGTCCGCGCGCCCTGGAGCACTTTTGAGAGCGCCCACTTGCTCTGGAGCATTTTTCAGAGCGCCCACTTGCTCTGGGGCATTTTTCAGAGCGCCCATTTGCTCTGGAGCACTTTGCGGAACGCCCAAACACGCATGGCCACTCTGAGCTGGTTGTAAAGTGGTCCGTTCTGGTTGTAAAGTGGCCCGTTCTGGTTGTAAAGTGGTCCGTTCTGGTTGTAAAGTGGGCCGTTCTGGTTGCAAAGTGGACGTTCTCGATGAAAAAACCATACTTTCCAATCCTATGTTGGTTGTAAAGTAACCCATCTGGTTGTAAAGTGGTTGTTCTGGTTGTAAAGAAACCGAATCTCCTCCCCCCCCACCCCCCCACACACATTTGCCCCCCCCCCCCCCCCCCATGAACTCGCGCCCAACGCCTGGTCTCTCCGACAGGACCGGCTTGGCGGCGAGCCCAGGGGGGGAAGCGAGAGAGAGGAGGCCTTCTCAGAAAGCGGCGGGGCTTCTCAGAGGCCCTCAAGGCCTTCTGAGAAATACCACAAACATAAAAATGTGGGGCTCCGCGTCGACTTCTTGGATCTGCGCTTGACCCCCCTCCCTGGGCTCGCCGCCGGAACCTGCGAGGTTTCGCCCCGTCTCTCAGATAGTATCGGTACCCCCAGAGCGAAAGCAGCTGCCACACGCAAGCAAGCACACAGACGCGTTTGCGCAATCGCACACGCAGTCACAAACACACATGAGCAGATGCCTTACAGGACCAGAACATTTCAATCACACGGCTGTGCCAGATGAACTCTGACCCTTCCCCCCATCCCACACGGCAGACGCGTATTCCTGAATCCACGTCCTCCTCCTCCTCCTCCTCCTCTTCCTCCTTCACCTCCCTCCTCCCTCCTTGCCTGCAGCCATTGGAGGCCCTCGTCAGAGAGGTTTTCGTTCTGCTGCTGTGGCGGGCAGCACACTGCGTGCCTGCGGCACTGCCGCGAAGCCCTCGCTTGCGCGGTGCACCTCTGCCGCTCGTCCACTGTGCTAGATCCACGCGACATAGTCGGTCTGGCCAGGCCGCTGCAGGCTGTAAGGCTGGCCTCCGAGAGGCGCCGGAAAAGCAGCCTGCTCCGCAGAGGGGGTGAGGATAGGGGGCTACAAGCGAACCCTACCCCCACCCCCCCCGATTTCTGAGGGGGAGGGTGGGGTTCACTTCGCTCGATTTCTGAGGGGGGGGTAGGGGTAGGGTTCGCTTGTGGCCCCCTAGAGGAGGACGAAGACGCCGTCGTGCGGCGGCACCGCGGGAGCACTGAGCGCTCCCACGAGGGCGCCACACTCGGCATGCGCCCACAGGTCGCGGCACGCCGCGCGCTCGGGGAGGCCGAGCGCGGCGAGGTCGACGGAGATGTTGACGGGCGCCTCGGCGAGGTTGACCAGCAGCACCGCCACGGCGCCCCCCGGCTGTGGCTTGGCCCACGCCTGCCACTCCGGAAAGGTGCACGGGTGGCTGTGGGTGTCGGAGGCGCCCTTCTCGCAGACCGCGTCGAAATCCGCCACCGTGCCGCTCGGCACGATCCGTGGGGCCCTCCACGCTGAATCTGGAATGCTCTTGCAGGGGCTCGCATGCTCAGGTCCTGGACTGTTTGGGCTTGAGCACGAAGACAAGCAGGAGGACGAGGAGGAGGAGGAGGAGGAAGAGGCGGAGGAGGAGGAGGAGGAGGAGGAGGAGGAGGAGGAGGAGGAGGAGCAGGAGGAGGAGGAGGAGCTGAATCTGGAGTGCTCTTGCAGGGCCTCGCATGCTCAGGCCCTGGACTGTCTGGGCTTCCCGCGTGCCTCCTGGGGCGCCCCGCCTGCTCACTGGGACCGATCCTGTGGCTTTCTCAGAGCACAGAGGGCTGTCAGAGGGCCCCAAGCGGCTGTCGAGATGGTCCGAGGAGGAGGAGGAGGAGGAGGAGGAGGAGGAGGAGGAGGAGGGGCCCCGAGACTGCCCAAGAGCGTTCCAAGACGCCCATGACGGCCCAAGAGCCCAAGAGTTCCCCAAGACCCACCAAGAAGGCTCCAAACGGACCCCAAGAGGTCTCCAAGATGCGAACACGAATATGTTTGCAGTCCGGCTTTTGAAACAGATTCAGCATTTGCTCCAAGACGGCCCACGAAGCTCCCAAGATTGCCCCCAGACGCCCCAAGAGATTCCGAAGGCGGCCCGGGAGGGGCCTTCTCAGGGTCCAATAGCGCTCCAAGAAGGGGGAAGCCGAACTGGCCTCGAGGACCCTTCCCCATAGATGGCCCCCAAGACCGCCAACAGGCTCCCCAGAGGCCCCCGAAGCGCCCCCCAAAGGCACCCAAGACGCCCGAAAAAGGCGCGAAGGGGGTTCTCCGCGAGGCCTCCGGAATACTTCAACCCTCCCTCCAAGAAGCTTCCGGGGGGCTTCCCCAGGAGACCCCACGAAGCCTCTGAGAAGAATACAGGCACGTTGGCGGGGTGGACCGACGGCCACTGTATCCGCCGCCCCCTGTTGATTTATCACAGGGGGGGGCCTGGCGTGTTGAATGTGTGGTTGTTCTTGGTTCCTTTTAGGACTCCCCCTGGGACTTTGGTCCATTGCGCAGGCCACCCAGAAGCCCCATAAGCACCTCAACGTCCAGAAAGAATCCTCCCAACACGGCCCAAGATGGCTTCCAAGTCGGTCAAGATGGACCACGATGCCTTCAAAACGGCTAAGCTAATCCCAAGAGGGCCCACGATGTACCTCAGACGGCCTGCGATGGCCCCCAACATGGCCGAAGAGGCTTCCAAGAGGTCCTCCAGAAAGGCCCCAACATGCCCAAATCAGTATATTTCCAATTCAGTTTGAAGGATTTTGGCGTTTGAACTGCCTTCCGATGGCCCAAGACGGCCCAAGAGGCTGCCAACATTGCCTCAAGATCGCCCAAGATTGCGCCTTATGGCGGCCCAAGAAACTCCCAAAACAGTTCCTAAAAGACCCCAAGACGGCCCAGAAGGCCTCCAAGAGAGCCAAGATGGCCTTGAAGACGGCCCGAAGCGCCCAAGGAACGCCCCCACACGGCCCATAGAGACTCCCAAGACAGCTTCTGACGGCGGCAGACGGGCCATGAACGCGGTAAGACGGCCAAAGAGGCCTCTAAGAAGCCCCCAAATGCCCCCAAGAGGCCCAAGGAGGCCTCCAAGAGGCCGCAGAAAGCTCCCAGGAGGCCCCAGGAATTACCCAAGTAGCTTCCAAGAGGTCTCCTAACCCTTCTCCTCATCCTCCGTTTTGCTCGCTCTCCTCATCCTCCTCTTCCTCCCCCACGTGTGCCCCGAAGGGCTTCCACTCCGGCTGGGGGAACGCATGGTTTCATAGCTTTGCCAAACTTTGCCCAAACTTTTGGCCAGACAGGCGTCTCCTAAAAAGCAGAAGGTCTGGGGTGATTCGCCGTAAGTGTAATCGAACCGCCAACCTCTGTGGTCTTGCCACTGGGTTACACGGCATGTCGAATGCCTGAGTGGTTGGGTTTCGAAAGAAGCGCCCCCAACGAGGTTCCCACGACGGCCCAGAGGGGCCTCCAAGAAGGCCTCCGAAGGCCGAGAGGCCCCAAAGCGGCCCCCAAGAGCCTCTCAAGAGGCCCCAAGGGGCCCCCAAGAGGCATCCTCCTTCTCCTCCTTCTCCTCCGTCTCCTCCCTCCCCTCCTCCTCCTGTCCCTTCCTTCCGCAAATGTTCCCCCCTCAAAGGTTTCCACACCACTGGGGGAACATGCAGCCTGATAGCTTGGCAAAACGTCGGTCCAACGTTTGGCCACATAAGCATCTCCAAACGGCAGGGGGGCGGCGGCGGTTCGCCGTAGGCGTCTTCGATCCGCCGTCCCCATGTGTTTACAAAAAGGTGCCTGGCGTGCAGAATTGCCCAACTCTTTTGGGCTCATCTGGACAATTTCCCATGGCTTTCGGCTCAACCCGCTTGCCATCCGTGCGGATCGGACAGTTAGGAAAACTAGTGTCGTCGGTTATCAAGATGGGTCACGATGGACTCCAAGTCGGCGCAAAACGGTCAAGGATGTCCAAGATGGCCGAAGAGGGTCCACGATACCTCCAAGTTCGCCCACGCTGCATCCAAGAGGGTCCGATATGGCCCGAAGACGGCCCCAGACGGCCCCAGAGGCCTCCGAAACATCCTCCAGGAACGGCCAAGCCCAAAAAAACACTGTTTGGTCGATGGGCCTTCGACTGTTTTTCGCGTTCTCGCCACTGCGGGCTTCCGACAGCCCAAGACGGCCCCAAGGGCCTTCAAGGTACACCCTGCGAAATGCTTAAGAAATCATGGGTTAAGAAATTCATAGTCTCAGAAATGGAATAAAACCCAGAACTTCTATCAAAATCTTGGGATTTACATTGAAAAGTTAAGAATAATCGAGACTCTGGACGAAAACCTAGGTTTTCTTAAGCATCGCCTAAGGTGTAGCCCCAAGAAAGCCCAAGAAGCCCCCGAGAGAGTCCGCGGGCGGGCCCAGGAGCCCCCCACCCCAAAAGACGCCGCCAAGACAGCCCAAGGAGGAGGAGGAGGAGGAGGAGGAGGAAGAGGAGGAGGAGGAGGAGGAGGAGGAGGAGGAGGAGGAGGAGGAGGGAGGAGGAGGATTAATAGACATCAAAGATGGCCATGCAGCGCCCTAACAGGGCTCCAAGACGGCACAGCCAAGGCCCCCAAGCTGCTCTCCGAAGGCGATCGGCAGGCCAAGAAAGCCCCGCGACGGCCCCAGAAGCGGCCAAGAAACCTCTCAAAGGACCCCAAGAGGCCTCTCTGAGGCCTCTCAGGGAACACCGGGAAGCCCTCAGGAGGCCCCAAGGAAGTCCCAAGAGGCCTCCTCCTTCTCCTCCTTGTTGCTGGGGACCATATTTTGTGACATAGGTTTAGCATATGCGTTTCACTCAGGGACAGATGGTCTGAGGACCATCATGTGTGACGTCCGTTCCACTTATGGCTCAAGGGAAAACATTTCGCTTGCCTCTCCTGCTGCCACAGTTGGTAGCGGAGCGGGATCGGGCCCGGGGCCATGGGCAAAGGCGCGAGGCCGTGACGGCCGACCGCCCGCGCTCGCGCGCCTTGGGCCAGGTTCCGCTCGCACCGCTGAGCGGTGGAGGATCCACGGCGAATGCCCGCAGAGGATGACGAGACATTCGCAGGCATGGCGACGAGAAGGGTCGAGACTGCCCCAGCGGGCAGCGGCGTCACAGAGGCGCGACCAGCGGGGCAGACAGCTGCGGGATCCTCGGCAGGGGCGCCGGGAACATCATCTGCAGCGGCTCCGACGACAGGCGCGGGCATAGATGCGGACGCCCTCTTGAAGAGCGTCCAGAGCATGGTCAAGCAGACCATCAGAGACCATTTTGGTCAGCAGCAGCAGCGAGACCCATGGGTCGACCAAGACGATCCATGGGCTAGTGGACACGGACGGCCGGCCAACTCGCAGCCTAGAGACAGTGCAGCAGGAGAGACGACGACTGGCTGGCGAGAAGGCTGGAAGGATCAGAAGGACAAGACCGAGGGCTGGAAGGACTCCTCGGACTGGAACGACACCTCCGACTGGAAGGATCGGAAGTGGAACGGCTGGTGGGAATCGAGCAGCTGGACAGGCGGACGAGGAGACTACACGGACCCACCCGCGTGGCCGGGTTGGGCACACTATCGGCAGTGGAAGCGCTCGATCAAGAGATGGAACGACAACACGGACGTGGCCGTGTGGCGCAGATCAGAAAAATTCATGCGCCTGTTCGAGTGGTCGATGCAGGCCAGATTCGAGGATATACCGGATGACGACCTGATATCGAGCAGGTGGCTAGACATCATTCTCAAGAGAATGGACCTCATGATAGGCGAACGGGAAGGAGATGAGCTTCGACGAGCTGGGCGAAAGGCGCTGTACGACGCCGTTCGGGACCCCAAGAACGAGACACTGACTCAGTTCGTGAGCCGCCGGGAGGCGGAGTACACCGAGGCCGAGGGGCATGACCTCTGGATGTCGGACAAGCTGAAGGGGCTGTTCCTGGAAGAGGGCGCGAACCTGACCCCTCAGGGCATCCAGAACCTCCGGACGCTGACGCGCGGCGACCTCACGTACCACAACGTGAAGTGGGCGCTGCGCCAGCTCGACTCCTCGGTCGGAACCGAGAAGCTGCTGCCGGGCAAGGCCGGGCCGGGCAGCATGCTGGCGACATCGGCGTCTCCTGAGGACTCAGGTCCGGGCGCACGCTCTGACGCTTTTCCTGGTTTTCAGTCCTCCCCCTCCTCCTCAACTCACCTCGGTCGGTCAGCAGGTCGGGTTCACGACGGTGGCAGCCACCAGGAGGAAGAAGCCGACGAGGACTACTACGACGAGGGCGACGAGGGCAGCGACGAGCTGGATGAGGAGGACGTCGAGGCGCTGATGGCGGAGATCGACGACATGGACGTCGGCGAGGACGACATCGAGCTGGTCATGGCGGAGCTGACGAACAACCGCTCTTGGAAGCAGAACAAAGACCTGAAGCGAGCTGCCCGCCGTGATCGAGAGTACTTCGGCTCCAAGGGCCGAGGCGGAGGAGGATTGCCTCCTCCCAGGCCGGAGGGCCGAGGCAGGATGAGGCGAGACCGACCTGAGCGCGGAGGCGGAGCTGGACGAAGGCCTCCACCTGGGCGGAGACGCTTCTTGACACAGGAGCAGCTGATGAAGGTCACCAAGTGCAAGCTGTGTCACGAGAAGGGGCACTGGGGACGTGAGTGCCCCAATGCCGGCGGAGCCAAGAAGGAGACCGTCAAGAAGGACATAGGCGGCAGGAGACCTCCTCCTCCCCGCCGCAGTGCCTCGGCGTACATGTTCGAGGGAATGGCCTCCAACACGAAGGACGGCTGGAGTGCGCCGGCCTGGAGAGAGGTCGAGGAGGAGATCACGAGCAACTCGGTGTTTCTGGCCGCGTCCTCCACTCAGGGTCTCATCGACCCCGGCGCCGGCACCGACCTGGTGGGCGTGGAGGCTCTCAACCGCGAGTCCGAGGCGCTCGCGGTGCACGGCCTTCGCTTTGTAGAGATCCCTCCAGAGCACCGTGCCCATGTTCGAGGAGCGCACGGTGTAGGAGGCGCGGCCAAGGTGATCAGTGCCGTGCTCTTTCCTCTGTGCCTCGGCGGAGTTTTCGGTATTATAGATACCACCGTCCTTGGAGAATCCGTGCCGCACATTCTCAGCGTGAATTTGCTTGAGTTCCTCGAGAGTGTCATCGATCTACCGAGGAACAAGTTGCGGTCAGGAGCTTTGCAGGCCACAGTAGACATGACGCGTCTAGGCTCTGGGCACCGGATGGTCGAGATCGTCCGACCGCTCGAGGAGCCAGCAGCCGTGCCAGCTTCAGCTTTGAAGCGATACCCCTTTCTCACGGAGAGCTCATTCGCACTTGGTAATGGGAAGCCTCCGAAGATGCTGGCTGACGGAACGATCGCGAGCTACGTGATCTCCTTCCACCTCCTCCTCCACAGAAGAAGGTCCAGGCTTCGTTCGGCTAGGCCAGGCACCAGGTCCAGGAGGGTGTCGAGCAGATCGGAGTTCAGTAACCGCCAGGGGCTCTACAATTTCACGTGCTCGCTCGCATCGCTCGTCCTTACCCTCCTCATCCTACTCATCGGGTCCTGGGCTCAGCGGGCCCGCCTCGAACAGGCACCGGGCTCAGGATCGTTTTGTCAAGCTAAGGTCTGTCAAGCAGGAGACCACGGGGAGACCGGAGCTCTCGATGTCATCATAGGCCCGTGGGGGCCGGTCTGCGTTCTTTCCGTAGCCTTTCTTGGCTCGAGTCTCAGGCGAAAGACTTTCAGGTTTTCACGCGCACCCAGCCCACGGGCTACTCTCGAGGCCCATCGTCCCAGCAGAGATGGGCATCCTCTGCCTCCTGTGGAGCATGGCGCTGGTCCAGCAGGTCAGGGCAGCTCCCAGGTTCAGAGGCGTCGGTGCTCCGACGCCCGCAGGCGACAACAACGACAACGACGTCTACGAGGACGAGGACCCGGCGGAGGGTCACCAGCAGGCCCCACCAGCCTGGCCCGTCCCGGAGGAGTGGGACGAGGAGGCGCAGCGTCGGATCTCAGAGGAGCAGGCTCGTGCCGAGGCAACACCAGTGCCGACCCCGGGTCGGCCGCAGACGACAGCAGCGCCTCAGCAGCCAGGTGTGCCCAGTCAAGTTCCCCTTCAGCGGATGACATGGGCTCAGGCAGTTGCCCGCGCCGGACCTGGGGGCATCCCCAGCGCCGCGATCGTGGGCCACTTGGCGGACGGGACGCAGCTGCTGACGGCCGAGTACCAGCAGATGTTGATGCACCCGCCGCCTCCGCCGCTGCAACCTCCTCCAGGGGCGAATCCAGCAGCTGCCTCGAGCGGAATGCCCCAGCCCGTGCTGTGGGGAGCGGCAGGTGCAGCAATGGCGTGGCCTCCTCCTCAGACGGCGATGACGCAGGCGTCCCAACCGCAGGCTTCTCAGAGCCAGACGGGACAGAATCCTCCGACACAGGAGTCATCGAGGGGGTTGCCGCCTCCAGCCTCGGGGGGCCATGGCTCACCGAACCCCGGGGCGCTTCCAGGGACCAGCTACGGCGACAACGAGGACCGAGCCACGCCAGAGATGGCCGTGGACCAAGGCATGACGAACCACAGCCAGGGAGCTACAGCGCATGCAGCAGTACCAGCAGCAGCAGCAGCACCTACGGGCCCGGCACACGGGCTCCCTCCGCCCAAGGTGAAGGCCATGCCAGAGCGGGCGCGGCTACCGTCCAAGCCGCCTCCGTTCTGCAATCACTCGGAGCTCGTCGGGTATGGCAACCAATATGGCTCCGGCAAGAAGTGCCGATTCTGCGGCAAGAAGATCGAGGGCACGTTCGGGAGACGCAACGACCGGCAGGATGGAGATGCGCCCGCAGAGCGACCAGAGTCCGCCGCTCAAGCAGCTCGTCGTGCAGCAGACTCGGCGGACCGGGCGGTGCGGGCCCTGGAGCAGAACCCCGGCTTCCAGGCCGGGACGGCAGCGCTTCAGACGGTGAACGACCTGAACGGCTACCTCAACACCCTGCAGTGGCACCTGTACCAGATCCCGGAGGGCATGCAGCAGCTCGGGCGAGTTCGCGAGATCGTGGAGCAGATCGGGGAGTACTCGCGTCATCAGCTCCAGAACCCCAGCCAGGTCGAGGAGGGGATGCAGCAGATTTTCCAGGGGGTGGTGCGCATCCGCCGCATCCTCGAGGGCTTGGAGCCGATGGGCGACGTGATCGACGAGATCTCGAGCCACATGAGTGCGATGGCGATCTCGGTCTCGAACTTGGAGCAGGCAGTGGCGCAGCTCACTCACATGGTCGTCGAGATCGGCACGGCGGTGATGGGCCTGGTGCACATGGCCAACAACCAGGCGGTGAACAACCAGGCGGAGGCTTCGGGCTCACAGGCGGGTGCTACGTCGTCGGGAGCCGAGGCCGACCACACCACGACGACCATCTCTGCGACCGAGGTGCAGCAGCCGGCGAGCGGGCAGGAGATCGAAGTGCCCTGGGAGGTGGTCGACGAGGCCGGGAGCACCGAGATCTAGGCGCCGAGGCGCCTCCAGGCGCGAGGACCACTCCAGAGTTGCCAGCACCTCTCTGCGGCTCCGGGCGAGGGCCCAGAGCTGCGACGCAGGGACTTGCCCAGGCCTTTTCCGGCTGCGCTTGCACTGCTTCTGATGCAGGCGCTCGTGAGAGTGCCCGAACATGTCATTTGTCCTCTCCAACCTCCTCCTCCAAAGAAGGTCTCGTGGGCCTCGAGTGGCTCGATGGGGACCTGACTAATGACGACCATGAGGTCGCCTGCGGCTCTCGAGTTAGGAAGGCTCTCGGCGAGGCAGCTGCTAAGGCGACCGGGCGTCTCGGGGAAGGCTCTTTCGTCACGTCGAGCCGCAGCTCCAAGTCTAGGGTGGCGTTTATGGAGGTCTTCTCTCCTCCCCGCATGGCCCCAGTGGTCGAGAGGCTGGGGGCCCCTTTGGGAGTGAGGTCCTCATGGGACCGTAAGGTAGGATGGGACTCATCAAGTAAGAAGGACGTGGAGCAGCTGTGGAGAGCCATCCGATCCGATCGCCCGGAGATGATATGGTTGTGTTCCGAATGTCGTGCGTTCTCGGCCATCAATCGAATCAATCGTGATCGGATGGATCCGGCCGACTGGGACCGACTGATGTCCGAGGGGCTTCGGGATCTGATACTATGCACGGAGATCGCGTCATATCAGGTACGTCACGGACGCTACTTCGCGTTCGAACACCCACTCTACGCCTCATCATGGGGGGCTTTCGTGCTGAGGTGTGTCTGGGGACTCCCGGGGGTTCAGCGGATTCGAGTTGATATGTGCCAGTTCGGTTTGCAGGTAGACGCCCGAGGACTTAACAAGAAGCCGACTGGCATTCTGTCGAACCACCCACACACCCTTCGTCTGCTGGACGGACACCTGTGCATGGGGGGTCACGAGCACGCGGTGCTCGAGGGAGGTTCAGTGACCACCCGAGCGGGCCAGTATCCACCCGCCTTCGTCCGAACCGTGGCCCGGGCCGTCTCTGAGCATTGGTCCGGGGCTTCCCAGTCTAGACAAGCTACCTGGGCGGAGTTGGCGGAAGGTGACGAGGTCGGTGCTGCGGAAGCCGAGGAAGCTAGAGAAGAAGCCGTGGACCCCGACGCCTCTGGTGAGAGTGACGACGAGCCAGAGACTAGACCCTCTAGGGGGGCTAAGCCGGACGGTCCTGGAAGTGAGCCACCTGACCCGGGGCCCTCAGAGGAGGAGAAGCGACAGATTTACAAGCTCCACTGTAACATGGGACACCCCGACAACCGTAAATTTGTTCGAGTGCTCCGGGCGGGGGAGCGAAGCAGCGACTCATCAGGTGGGTGCGCCGCGAGTTCACCTGCTCCGACTGCGCCGAGAGATCTCGATCGGGAGCCCATCGGAAAGTGGCGCTTCCCAGGACGTTTCGATTTAACCATATTGTCGGGGTGGACCTTTTCTATCTTGAATTTCAGGGAACCACGTACCCGTATCTGAACATAGTCGATCATGGTTCCAACCTTCAGGTAGTCTCAAGAGTAGGGAGTGCGACGGCAGCTGCCGTGTGGTCCGAGTTTCTGCGGTCCTGGGTCAGGCCCTTGGGGGCCCCTCACCTTTTGATTTCGGATGGGGGGTCCGAGTTTGGAGCCAGGTTTGCCCGGGGCCTGGAGCAGTGGGGAGTTTGTCACCATGTGTGCGACGCCGACTCTCCGTGGCAAAATGGCCGGGTGGAGCGCCACGGGGGTTGGGTCAAGGAGCGGGTCCGGGCCGAGTTAGAAACCGGGGCCGCCCTTCCAGCTAGCCTTCAGGAGATGGACGACTTGATCTTCGAGCTGGTCGCCCATACGAATCGGTTTTGGCATCGAGGGGGCTTCTCTCCTCTCCAACTCGTGTTCGGAGAGAACCCTCGGCTTCCCCACGATCTGCTCTCTGATGACCACAAGGCGCTGCCAGGGTGGCAGGACGTCACCAGCCCATCCTCGGAACAATATGAAGCCGGGGCTGAGTTTGCCCGGGCTCACGCCATCCGGGCAGCCGCCCGGAGGATGGCGATGGAGGCGACCGCTCGAGACAACATCTCCCGAGCCAGCCGGGCCAGGACTCCAGGGAATCGCAGATTCACCCCAGGCCAGTGGGTGTTTGTCTGGCGTCACTTTACCCGGATGTCCTCTCGCGCCGACGCCCTCGGACGGCGCCGGGCGGGCTGGACGGGTCCCGGGGTCGTGGTTTTGGCCGAGGGGGGCACGGTTTGGGTGGCTGTCCGGGCCAGGCTCTGGAAGTGCTCGGCCGAGCAGGTCCGACTGGCTAGTCCAGAAGAGGAGTACGGCCTTCAGCTGGCCGAGGACCCGCGCTGGCAGGATCTCCTGCAAGCCGTCCAGGCCCGTCGTGTGACGGCAGTGGACGTCCAACGTGAAGGGGCTCCTCCCGACAGTGCCTGGGACGAAGGCGGCCCGAGCCGACCTCGACGCCGGGCCCCAGGTTCCAGGACCAGGACCTGCTCCGAGGAGCGATCCCGAACCAGAGTCTCGAGCCCAGGCCCCCACGGTCACGGGACCCCTCGGCCTCCCACGAAGGCCGTCCCGAGGAGGTCAGTCTCGAGCCGGATCGGTCGTGGCGCAACCAGGATCAGAGCGGACGGGTCTGCCGTCAATCTCAGAGGGGCCGCCTTCCGAGGTGGATCGGTCGATCAACACTCCTCCGAGTCCTGCTCGCTCTCAGGAAGAAGTCGAGAGGGCCGACACAGGAGGAGGCTCAGTTGAGCCCGGGAGCTCTCTCTCTCCGTCTCTCCCCCCTCCCCCTGGTCTTTCTCCTCCTTCCTCCTCCTCTCCTCCCGGGCCTCCTTCCGAGGACGCGAGGCCTTTTCCCGACACTCCTCATCCTTCTAGTCCTCCCCCCGACCGGGACAGGCCTGCTCCCGGAGCAGCCAAGCCCCGAGCGAGGATCTCCCAGCCCGACGACGTGCCGGCCTGTATCCGAGCCGCCCGGGCAGGGAGCGCGCCTCCCGAGGTCAAGAGGGCGAGGACCCTCGACCCTGGCGTCCCCCCCGCGGCGGGGACCTCCTCTCATCCTCCTCCCCCTGGTGGTGGCGGTGGTGGTGCTGACTCCTCCTCCTCCTCCGGTCCAGGACCAGGCCCGGAGACGTCCAGAGCTGTAGTGATGGGTAGGGAGGACAGCCGATCCGTTATGGAGCGGGTTCGAGATATTGAGTCCAGGGGAAGGTCTCGCTCCCCGGGTCGAAGAGAGACTAGTGAGGGGTTTGCGGGGGCCGAGCCAAGGGGGGATTTCTGGGTGGTCCCGGGCGCCGTGGACGGGCTCGGCACGATCCCTGTTGGTTTCGAAGGCTGGACCAGGAGTCTCGAGGAGAGTTTTCAGGACGGTGGTGTTTTCGCGGCCAGCCGAGGCGGGGAGGTGAGTTTGAAGCAGCTTACCCCCCCCGAGCGCCAGAAGTTCCAGGCTTCCGACGACAAGGAGTGGCAATCCATGATGCAGTCCGGGGGTGTCCGAGTCATCCCTCCCGCCCAAGCGGCTAAGATCCGTCAGCTCCAACCGGATCGTATAATATCGAGCCGGATGGTCAGGAGGTGGAAGCCGGTGGAAGGAACGTTTACCGAGCCAGAGGCTAAGTCCCGATGGTGCGTCCACGGGCATAAGGACCCGGACTCTGGATCCCTGGCCGTATATGCACCTACTCCACAAACGTCATCCATCATGATGTTTGTCCAAGTCCTGGCCAATTTCAATATGTTAGGAGACATCGCGGATGTCAAGAATGCGTTCACCCAGTCCGACCCCATGTCCAGGTCCCAGGGCCAGATCTACGTCGAACCCTGCGAGGGCATCCAGGTGGAGCCGGGGTCGCTCATCCTCCTGCTGGTGAATGTGTACGGACTCGACGATGCTCCTGTAGCGTGGAGGCGCACCGTGGTGGGCCATCTGGAAAAGCACGGCTTTGTACGCAGCCTATTGGAGCCATGCTGGTGGTTGAAGTATCGGTCCGACGGTACCATCCAGAACATGATGCTATTAGAAGTCGACGACTTCTTCATCGGCAGCTCCGATGCATCGGCCCGTTCCTGGATCCGAAGTGTGCTCGAGAACCGTTTTCGTTTCGGCAGATATTGTGATTGCCACGTGGGACCAGTAGATTTCGCAGGCCGCCGAGTTACGTTCGCTCCAGGCAAGGTCACGATCGACCAAGAGAAGTACATTCTCGAGGAGATTCGTCCACTCACCCTGGCCCGAGGCAGGATGACACACAAGAATGCACCACTGGAACCCACAGAGTTCAAGGCTCTCAGATCCCTGGTGTACAAGTTTAACTGGGTGGGGAGGGAATCACGTCCGGAGGCGGCTGGAGTTGCAAGTATTTTAGCCAGTCGGCTCCGAGCTCCGACGGTGTCAGATGTTGCTTGTGCGAATAAGCTAGTCAAACACCTTCGAGCATCTGCGTCTCGAGGCCTTACCGTCTGGAGGCTGAACCCGGAGCACATGGCTTTCATATCGTTCTCAGATGCTGGTGGAGTCGGCTCGGTCGAGTCACTGGTGGACGACAACGGGCTGCCTTCCGATCCCACCCAAGGAGCTTGGATGGTGCTGGCCGCCGACAAGTCAGTTCTAGATAACCAATCCGTTCGAGCTTCTCTTCTGGGCTGGCGCAGTAGTAAGCTACGACGTAAGGTCCCGTCGACTCTGGCCGGGGAAACCCAGGCCCTGTCGGCAGCCGTGGCAGAAGTCGAGTACCTACAGGTGCTCTATCGGGACGTTGTGTTTCAAGATGTCGACCTACCCGACTGTGTTCGAGCCTCAGGTCCGTTCACCACCGTCCTTCGGCGAGACTGTAGGCTAGGAAGTCGAGAGCAGCAGATCCATGTGGTAGACGCCAAGTCCATCTATGACACGATGCAGAAGGAGGGGAACGCGTCAGCCCGAGACCGCCGGACAGCACTTGACCTAGCGATCATCTGTGAGTCCCTCGAGCGTGCTCGAGGACGGGTCCGCTGGATTCCTCACGGCAGAATGCCGGTGGATGCACTTACAAAGGACGACATCACCAAGTGCAATGCAGCGCTGTTTGATTTTATGTCTAGTGGCAGGATCGTTCTCGTGGATGAAGAGTCCGAGGTGGATCGACGCCGTGCCACCCCCGAGCTGAAGGACCGCTCCCAGTCAGCTTCCAGGAAGATGCTGGCCGGGCCTACCTGGATTTCCTGGAAGGAGTACCTGAACGAGCTTGCTCCTCCTGGCCTGGTCGGTGGTGGTGGTGGTGGTGTCCTCCCGTCCACCTTCTCCTCTCCCTCTTCCTCCAATCCCGCTTTCCAATAGTCTGCTATCCTCTCTTATCCTCTGCGCTGTTGCTTCGAGTTGCAGAGTTCGTCGATCGGCACGATGCCGACCGACACTGCAAGGCAGTGGACACGGACTTCTGTAGTGTTTCCCGGGGAATGCTAAACCTAGAGAAAGTTGGACCCATGTTGCTGGGGACCATATTTTGTGACATAGGTTTAGCATATGCGTTTCACTCAGGGACAGATGGTCTGAGGACCATCATGTGTGACGTCCGTTCCACTTCTGGCTCAAGGGAAAACATTTCGCTTGCCTCTCCTGCTGCCACATCCTCCTCCGTCTCTCTTCGTCATCCTCCTCCTCCTTCACTCTAAAGTGTCCCCCAAAAGGGTTCCACAACGGTTGGGGGAACACATAGTTCGGCGGTGGACAAACCTCCCTTTAGTAGACCTCCCCTTAGTGAAAACGGCCTGGGACCGAAACCGACGGACCTGGACCTGCAAAAATGACGGCCGCGACGCCCTCTCGCGAGCCGAAAACGGCCAATTCACCAATCGACGTGTCAGGGTAGGAGGTCTGTCCACCCCCGAATAGTCCAACATCTTGGCCAGAGGTTGGCCCAACGTTGGGCCACGTGGGCGCATCCAGAGCGCCAGGACCGGCGGCCGCTCGCCGCAGGAGTCCTCGATACTTGCTGGAGTTGGCCACGAGTCGCCCGGGGTGCCCTGCCCAAGTCTGGCTGACCCGGAGAGCCTCCCTGTTGGCAATGATGGGCCAGACCGCGTCCAGCTGCTGCGCGTCCGCGAGGTCGAAGCCGAGGATGAGCGGCGAGGAGGTGACGCACCAGGCGGCGAAGTGCGTGCGAGCCTCGGCCTCGCTCAGCCTCACGCCCACCTCCAGCATGTCCGGGTAGGCCCAGCAGCCAGGCCGCGAGAGCGGGGCGGCTCCCAGGTAGGGCACCAGGCGATTGAGGTTGAACATCGTCGAGAGGAACTGCGGCGCGATGTCGTTGGAGACGCGGTAGAAGGAGAAGGGGCACGTGTCGTTGAGCATCTCGACCCACGCCGGCGACGGGACGGCATCAAACTTCGGCTCGGAGCCGGGCGGCCCGTTGCCACAGTTCTCGACCATCATCGTCCGGCCTGAAGCCTCGAACTCGCGCGCCCACTCATCGCAGGCCCAGAGGTTGACACCAACACCAAGATCGGCGGTGTTCCTCCACCGAGGGAAGACGATCCCGGTCTCGGTGATGGTGGCAATATTCTGGCTTGAAGGTGACCGAAATATTGCCACCAGCACCGAAATCCAGGATCGTCTTCCCCCTGTGGAGGCAACCCCCTGTTTTGGTGTTGGTGCCCATTTCTGGGCCTCCGAACTCAGTCATGTCCCGCTGGTTGCCGCACGAATCGATTTTCACGGAGTCGAAGTCCAATCCGATCGTGAGGTTCGCGTCCTCTGCATAGTGCGTCGGCTGCCCGACCTCCTTGCAGAAGCAGTTGTTGGAGTAGAAGCCTACCTTCAACCCCCTCGCATGACCAGTCTGGACCATGCCCTTCATGTCTGGGAAGAGCTCCGTGTTTATGATGGCCATGCCTGTGTCAGGGTCATGGAACAAGTTGCCCTTGGCGTCGCACACCTGCCAGCAGTCATCCAAGCCCAGGTCATTGTAGCCAAGGTCCAGAAGGCTTGTTGGGACACCATCGTGAACTCGCTTCGCCGTCAAAGCGGCCATCTGCCGCTCGAGAATCCGCCGGACCTCCAGTAGCGTGGGGCCACCATGTTTAGGTCGGGCATGCCCCCCTACGAACGGATTCTGGGGGAACAATGGAGAACAGGGAAAACAACAAAAACATAGGCAAACAATGCTAAAACAAATCGTCCCCATATTATTTTTGGACTATTTTGGAATATTCCTCTTGTAGAGGACACGCCCGACTTACACACCAGGTTGCGAAGGGCAGGCTCCTCTCTCAAGTGAGCAAACATGGTGTGGGCAGTGTTCTGCAAGCTTGACCCTGCTTGCCCTCTGCTGCGCCACGTTGCCAAGCATTCGCGAGCTTCCAGGGGGCACAGGCACTGCTCAAACATCACCTCAGAGGCCTCTATATTTCTGGTTCTGGCCAAAATGGCACTAACATGGCCTCCAGAGAAACAACAGGATCCTAAAGGCCCACGGCTGCCATAATGGTCACGCGATGCCCGAAAGGTAGCCCCGATATTTGCCAAGGACCCCAGGATAACCCCCAGGAGGAGGATGAGGAGGAGGATACGTAGGAGGAGGGGGATGAGGAGGAGGGGGAGACCCATCAAAATGTTGACCCGTTGGAAGATAACCGTAGGGAACTTATGAACCGTGCCAGAAATTCGATCCTGGAATTTTAACGCCGCGAATTAACATTACTGGTGCGTCTTGACGATCTGGAACCGTGTCAGAGCACCATTCCTGGAACTTCAACGCCTCGAATCAACATAACTGTTGCGCCCTGGCAGTCCTGCATCGTTACAAAACACAGCGTCTAGGACCATGAGAATCCTTGAAACTCCTGTAATCTCTGAGAACACATGCCCGCGGTACTAAGGCGAGAATCACACATTGAAAACCACCCGCACTCCATCAGAGAAACTCCTGCGCTTTTTCGTCAAAGCGAATGTGCGCGGTACGCAAGGTAGAACCACAATTTGAGAACCACCCGCCCTCCATTAGAAGATCTCTTGCATTTTCCAAGTGGCGCACTAAAACGAAGACCACAACTTGAACACACATCAGCCCTCCAACCGTGCAGCCCCTGCACACATTTAAAACGAAGGTGCGCGGCGCGAAGGCGAGCACCACATTTTGACAACGACCCGCCCTCCAGCTGTGAAGCTGTTGCAAATTCACATCTTCAGGATCATATATGGTGAGAAAGTCTCAAGCGAAACGCTCGGCCCACCATGCCCACACGTCCCGGGATACGGCGGGGAGAAGAGACTGTGAAAGGGAAGGCATGGAGCGAGCCAGGGGAGGGGGAGGCGGAGAAGGACGGAGGACGGAGGAGGAGGAGGAGAAGGAGGGCGAAGGAGGAGGAGGAGGAGGAGGGAGGAGGAGGAGGAGGAGGAGGAGGGAGGGAGGAGGAGGAGGAGGAGGAGGGAGGAGGGCGGAGGAGGAGGACGAGGGAGGAGGAGCGAGGAGGGCGGAGGAGGAGGACGGAGGAGGAGGAGCGAGGAGGGGGAGGAGGAGGACGGAGGAGGAGGAGCGAGGAGGAGCGAGGAGGAGCGAGGAGGAGGAAGTGGAGAGTACCCCCCTCGGAGCCAGACGGTCGCCCCAAGGGTGGCCCCCAGGGAGGCCCCCCCGCCCGACGGCCCGTGGGCCACGAGCCCCTCGGCGGGGGGGGGGCTGGGCGGCGGGCGGCGAAGCCCCTCGGGATGTCCTGGCTCACCTTGGGCGTGGCTTCATTGAAGGGGAACTGGGACACAGAAATAAATACACACAAATAAACACATCCCCCATATTTTCCCATATTTTCCGGGTTTTTGTCTTCCCCCCCACTTCCCATATTTTCCCATATTTTCTGGGAATCGCCGATTAATTGTGTCTGTGTGTTTTTTCCCCTCCTGATTCATGGGGGGGTCATAGATGGGGGGGCCCGAAACGGTCCCCTTTCCTGCCCCTTTCGGGCCCCTCCGGAGCCCCAGGGGGCTCGTTCAGGTACCGTTCGGGCACCTTTTCGGACCACGCTCGCCGCCCCCCAGGAGGAGGAGGAGGAGGAGGAGGAGGAGGAGGAGGAGAAAGAGGAGGAGGAGAAAGAGGAGGAGGAGGAGGGAGGAGGAGGGAGGAGGAGGAAGGAGGAGGAGGATCCCCCATTAAGCAGCGCCCAAACGAGTCCCTCGACGGGGGGGCCGGGCGACGGGCGGCGAAGCCCCTGGGGATGTCCTGGCTCACCTCGCACTGGAAGAAGTTCCACGAGCGCCAGCCCATTGGCGGAGACTGCGGCCTGGCGACGCCACCGCTGAGCTTCGCAGACGCGCACGCGACCCGGAGGACGACCAGCAGCAGGGGCGGGAAGGAACCGGCGGCCATGGTTTGGGTCAGCTCAGTCCTCAAAAGCGTTGTATGTCTTGTCCGACCCTGCCCAAAATACGTCACCTCGAGCCAACAAAGCAGCCGATGCTCATTCGTGAAGGTCTGGGGGGTCTAAACAACCCCACAACGCGTCCCCCCGAACAACCAACTACGTACCGATACTGATGTAGCCGGCACGTCTCCAGACCCTCGGTGGCTCTGGAAACGCATCAAATCTCCCCGGCCTTCTTTTGCTAATCCCCCGAGCATTGTAGCGCAATGCGCTATCGGGAGGTGCGCCTCGGAATATCAACCGCCTGATGGCCTCTGGGGAATGGTGGGATGGCCGTGCTCTGGCTTGTGAGCGAGCCCCAACAAACGCAATGACGCGCCGGCCCATTTCATGAAGATCCCTGATCTGGGTAGGGCGAGTGTGGATGATGTCGGGGAGTCCCTGGCCACCTCGCGACCCTTAAAAATGGATTGCGCGGCCCTGTTAGAACCTTCCAACCTGCAACCGGCCCAAGAATCCCCAGAGACAACGCAGTCCGATCCGACTGGACAACCATCGAGAGAAGACCTTAGAGCCTTGCAACCATCCCGAAAGCTCCCAAAGACCCGCCAGTTCGATTCGACCAGAAAACCATCGAGGTGAGACCAGAGCCAACCAAGTGGACACTGCACTCACGGCCACTTAGTCTTGCCAAACAGTTGCGGGTGTGTGGGTGAGATGCTTGCTCGAGTATTGTAGTTGAAACCTTCGAATTAAATGCGCAAGATGTGTTGCACAACGTTTTCTCCACCACATAGTGTGCGTTCCATAGCTTGCACTCCGTAGGTTGCGCCGTATCGAATATACATATATATTTATGCTTGCCCCCCCCCAGCACCCCCAAACGACGGACTGGGGAGGGGGGGTGTGCATCCTCCTCATCTTCGTCGTCCTTCTCATCGTCCTCCTCTCCTCATCCCGATCTCCTTATCTCCTTATCTTATCTCCTCCTCCTCCTCCTGCTCCTCCTTCTCCTCCTTCCCTGCGTCTCCCAAGCCAAGGAAACCTAAAATGCATTGTGTATGGCGCCGTCGGTGCAAGGAAATGCTTTTTTTGTTGTTTTTTTTTTGGTCTGAGAAGCAAGGAAACGCTGTGCATTTTTTTTGGTTTTGCAAACCCGAATGCCCGCGCTGGCCTCCCTCTCAGCACCCTTCCATGCGCCTCAGACCAAGAAAACCAAAAATACACAGTGCTTGGCGCCCTCGGTGCAAGGAAACGCTTTTTTTTATTTGTTTTTTGGTTTGAGAATCAAGGAAACCTTGTGTTTTTTTTTTTTTTTGTTTTTTTTTGGGTTTTGCAAGCTCTAAGGGTGCTGGGAGAGAGGCTGGTGCGAGCGTCGGGGCTTCCAAAACCCCCCAAAAAAATGCACAAGGTTTCCTTGATTCTCAAACCAAAAAAACAAAAAACAAAAATACACAGCGTTTCCTTGCACCGAGGGCGCCAAACACTGTGTATGTTTGGTTTTCTTGTTTTGCAACAAGGAAGAGGAAAGGCAAGGGGCTTGCAAAACCAAGCAATATATTTAAAAAAAAACAAAAATACACAGCGTTTCCTTGCTTCTCAAACCAAAAAACACAGCGTTTCCTTGTACCGAGGGCACCAAACACTGTGTATGTTTGGTGTTCTTGCTTTGCTGTGTATTTTTGGTTTTGCAAGCCCCTTGCCTTTCCTCTTCCTTGTTGCAAAACAAGAAAACCAACCATACACAGTGTTTGGCGCCCTCGGTGCAAGGAAACGTTTTTTTTTGTTTGTGTGTTTGTTTGGGTTTGAGAATCAAGGAAACCTTGTGCATTTTTGTGTTGTTTGTTTTTTTTGGTTTTGGAAGCCCCGACGCTCGCACCAGCCTCCCTCCCAGCACCCTTAGAGCTTGCAAAACCAAAAAAAAAAAACAAAAAAAAAGAAAAAAAAAACCAAGGTTTCCTTGATTCTCAAACCAAAAAACCAAAACAAAAACAAAAATACACAGCGTGTCCTTGCACCGAGGGCGCCAAACACTGTGTATTTTTGGTTTTCTTGGTCTGAGGCG
>CAUYUJ010005700.1:0-5000 GCA_963575745.1 Prorocentrum cordatum | reverse complement strand
CTCGCTTTTGACCACCCTCGCTGCCAAGAGATACCAAATGACCGGACAGCTCGCCCCTTGGCCCCCCGCCAGCCCCAAGCCAAGGGGCGAGCATATATACGGGCGCAGCACCGCGCTGGATGCGTAGCCGTCGGCTGGGCCAACCAAGCGAATGACGCATCGCGTGGCGGCTGGATGCCCGCGCCGAGCACAGCTCTTCTCGGCTCCTCCCTCCTCCTCCTCCTCCTCCTCCTCCTCTTCCTCCTCCTCCTCCTCCTCCTCTTCCTCCTCCTCCTCCTCCTCCTCCTCCTCCTCCTCCTCCTCCTCCTCCCTTCTGCTGCCTCCTCATCCCGTCCGCGTGCTCCGCCTTCTTCCTCCTCGTCGTCCTCTCGGCTTTTTGCGTACAGGCATGATGCCCAAGATGTGGCAGGAAGTGCGATGCGTTCCCTAGTGGAAAAGCGAGCTTGAGCGCGCGTGCGGCTGCGGGCAGGCTGCGGCTGCGCGCGTGCCCTCTTGCGCAACTGGCCCAGAATATCCTATCACTGCCACCGAAATATCCTCACCCCTGGCTGGAAATATCCTCACCCGCTGGCTTAAAACTGCCACCCAAATATCCTCACCCGCTGGCTTAAAACTGCCACCCGAGATATCCTCACCCGCTGGCTTAAGACTGCCACCGAAATATCCTCACCCGCTGGCTTAAAACTGCCAAATATCCTCACCCGCTGACTTAAAACTGCCACCGAAATATCCTCACCCGCTGGCTTAAAACTGCCACCGAAATATCCTCACCCGCTGGACTGTCACCGAAATATCCTCACCCGCTGGCTTAAAACTGCCACCGAAATATCCTCACCCGCTGGCTTAAAACTGCAAATGACCCGCTGGCCGAAATATCCTCACCCGCTGCTTAAGACTGCCACCGAAATAAAACTGCCACCGAAAAATACTCAAATATTCTCACCCGCTGGCTTAAAACTGCCACCCAAATATCCTCACCCGCTGGCTTAAGACTGCCACCGAAATATCCTCACCCGCTGGCTTAAGACTGCCACCGAAATATCCTCACCCGCTGGCTTAAAACTGCCACCCAAATATTCACCCGCTGGCTTAAAACTGCCACCCAAATATTCTCACCCGCTGGCTTACAACTGCCACCCGAGATATCCTCACCCGTTGGCTTAAAACTGCCACCCGAAATATCCTCACCCGCTGGCCTAAAACTGCCACCCGAGATATCCTCACCCGCTGGCTTAAACCTGCCACCCGAAATATCATCACCCGCTGGCTTAAAACTGCCACCGAAATATCCTCACCCGAGATATCCTCACCCGCTCAGAACCGCCACCGAAATATGCTCACCCGCTGGCGCTTAAAACTGCCACCGAAATATCCTCACCCGCTGGCTTAAAACTGCGACCCGAAATATCCTCACCCGCTGGATAAAAACTGCCACCGAAATATCCTCACCCGCTGGCTTAAAACTGCCACCGAAATATCCTCACCCGCTGGCTTAAAACTGCCACCCGAGATATCCTCACCCGCTGGCTTAAAACTGCCACCGAAATATCCTCACCCGCTGGCTTAAACCTGCCACCCGAGATATCCTCACCCGCTGGCTTAAACCTGCCACCCGAGATATCCTCACCCGCTGGCTTAAACCTGCCACCCGAAATATCCTCACCCGCTGGCGTAAAACTGCCACCGAAATATCCTCACCCGAGATATCCTCACCCGCTGGCTTAAAACTGCCACCGAAATATCCTCACCCGCTGGCGCTTAAAACTGCCACCCGAGATATCCTCACCCGGTGGCTTAAAACTGCCACCCGAGATATCCTCACCCGCTGGCTTAAAACTGCCACCCGAAATATCCTCACCCGCTGGCTTAAAACTGCCACCCGAGATATCCGCACCCGCTGGCTTAAAACTGCCACCCGAAACATCCTCACCCGCTGGCTTAAAACTGCCACCCGAGATATCCTCACCCGCTGGCTTAAAACTGCCACCCGAAATATCCTCACCAGCTGGCTTAAAACTGCCACCCGAAATATCCTCACCCGCGGAAATAAAACTGCCATCTAACGGCCTGGTGGTTCAGTTCAGTCTGTCAGTGTCTACCTCGCGAGAATCAAATTACGGGCTGCGCCCGTAAATAATGCCAAACTGCGGCATGTACTGGTCAGGCCGCTTGCCGAGGAGGCGTGTGGTATGACCTGGTTCTGCCCGGAAGCGAAAGCGGGGTAGGTAATTCACGCTCTGAACATGAGAGGGCAAGGATCAAACAGGAGCTGCTATCGGCCCGAACAGTTTCTTGACATGGCCAGCTTGGGATACATGATCCTGGGTCGAGGGTTCACAGGCCCCCCACCCCCCAGATGGGTCGGGCCCCAGGGTTCCCCAGGACCTCCCCCCCAGATGGGATTGGGAGGGCGACGACGCCGACGCCGACGCCGACGCCTACGCCGACGCCGTCTCCGACGCCGACGAACCACCCCACGCCCACAGGGGGACGGGGGAGTGCACCGGCACCCTCGACCAAAGCACGCCCACAGGGCCACGACGACGTGGGGGAGGGGGGGGGGGGGGGGCGATCCGGTTTCTCGAGGCCTTCGCGAGGCTCGCGGGCCGTACCCAGCAGGGGGCAGGGGCTCGATCCCATATGCAAACTGGGGGGGGGGGGGGGCAACCCTGGGGGCAACCCGTGGCACGCTCTGGGAGACCTCTCGGAGCCATTTGGGGCGCTCGTGGTCCTTGCGAGAGCCTGTGGGGCCCTCCTTCGGAGTCTCTCTCTGGCTGGAGCCCCCCTCGATGCCATCGGTCGGAAGGAGGAGGCCTCATCAGAGCGCGCTGGCCCTGTGGATCCCGAGCCATCGCCTCTTGAAGGTCTCTCAGGGCGCTCGTGGGACTCTTTGGGATGCCTTCGGGACCGTCTTGGGGCTCCCTGGGCCCCTGTTGGCCCAGGGGGCGCCGCTGGATGCAGCGCGGGGATGCCAGGACCGCCCTGGACTAGCCGTGGGCCTGTTGAGGCCAGCCAAGACCACCTCCATAGGCTGTCTGTGAGCAGCCCCAAGCGTTGGCCTTCCTCCTCCTCCTCCTCCTCCTCCTCCTTCTCAGGGCATTATCTCTGAAGCATGGGTTCTTATCATTCGTGTCACGTTTGTGCCCCCTCACTCCAACCTCCTCCTTCCTCCTATTTTCCTCCTCTTTTCCCCCTCCCACGTTTAATACCACTCAATGCTCAGACTTACTGACACAGCCATACTCTTGACTCACTCAGATTATGACGCAGGCTCATGTCCACTTGTATTCAGCTAGGCCGCAGTCAACCTCATACACGTAGACCACTCGCACGCAGACCATTCACACTCACGCTCACTCCTACTCAGTCACACAGGCACTCGGATTCGCCCACGCTCAGTCGCGCATACGCAGACTCGCGCACAGTCAGACTCGCTCACATTCAGATCCCTCATACCCAGACACACTCGAAGATCTGCTCACTCATACTCCGACTCAACCACATGTGTCGCTCCTACTTGAACCCACTCGTATTTAGACCCCAGGGTCACCACGATGTGGTAGGCATCGCGCGTGGGATCCCGAAAGGGGAGCCGCCAGAGGATATCCACCCAGCCAGACTAAGATCGAATTGTGGGTATGTCTCGAGCGAGGCGCTCGTTTGGCCCCCCGACTCCTCTCCATTGAGAGCCCCGTGATCACCACGATGTAGCAGATACACCATTCGGAAGCTCCAAAGGGAAATCGTCATGGTGGGGGGGCTATCATCTCACGGGGGCGTTCGCGCTCTGACTGCGAAGATGTCTCGAGCGAAACGCTCGTTTGGCCCCACGAAACGCTCGTTTGGCCTCGTTTTATTCGGCGTTTCGGCATTGGGCGGAAAGGGGGGATTGGAGGGAGGGGGGTCTGGCTCCAGACCGCTGCTTGGTGCAGACTGTTTGCAAGAGAGCTGCCTCTGGGGAGACTCCACCTGCTCGAAACAGGCGCCAACAAACACAACCAATATCTACTCCATGGGGGGGGGAGGGGGGTTTGGGTGCCCGCGCCAATCGGCAAAACAATAACTTGCCGTCGCTCGGACCTCCATTCCCCGTGCATTGCTCGGTTTTGTGCGTGTTTCTTTGCTCGATGGTCCAGGATGCTTCTCGTTTGTCCCTGCCGGGAAAACAAAGCACACGTCCGAGCGATGCCAAGACCCACAAACACGATCACTTTCCTCATGTCAGAGCCCTGTGCTCACCGTGACGAGAGGCCGCCCGTGGGTACTCCAGATTTCGTAATAAAAGGGAGGGGGTCTGGACCCTCCAAGACAAGCCATTTCAGACCTCCCCCGTGGAAGAACCCTCCAAAACATCGTCCCCAGACCCCCCAGGCCCTCCAAGATAGCCTGGAAGAGACCCCCCCCCGAAATGAGACCCCCCTCTCTTTACTACGAAATCTGGAATATCGCAACTCTAACGGGCCCGTTCGCGCTCGGGCTGCGGGGCTGCCTCGAGCCGGGCGCTCGGTTGGCCCCGCCCCCCCCCCGACTCCTCTGCTTCGAGAGCTCCGCAGTCACTGCGACGTTCGGGCGTTGGCAGAACTGGGCTTCGTGGGACCTGGTTTAGTGATGTGTACTGGGGGACGCCCCCCCGCCCGTTCCACTAACCGGAACTGCCGTCACCGGAAAAAAAACACTAGCTACGGCAGACCTGGTTTAGTGATTCTGGCCAGTTTCAGAGCTCCAGGGCCCTACCACTAACCGGGTCCCCTTACCTGGGGTCCTGGCTATACCCGAGACGTATCAGGAGGGAAGCAAGCACACAGACACAATCGATCGTCGACTCCCCAGGAAAGTGGGGAACAGATGGGGGAAGACGAAAACCCTGAAAATATAGGAAACGATGGGGAATCCTGTTATTTGTGACTACTTATTTGCGTGCCCCAGGGCCCCCTCAACGCGGCAGACACAGCACCCGGGCGCACCACGGGCAGCCGCGGGGGGCACACGCCACGGCCCCG
>CAUYUJ010005699.1:42809-59340 GCA_963575745.1 Prorocentrum cordatum | reverse complement strand
CCTCCCTCCTCCCCCTCCTCCCTCCTCCCTGCTGCTCCCGCTCCTGCCAGACTGCGCCGGAGGAGCGCTAGTGGGACGCTCTCAGAGCGTCCCGAGAGCTCTCCGCCCCTCGGCCGCGATACATGGGGGGCAGCGAGGGCTGCCGGAAACTGGCCCTGTAGGGCCCCTCAGGGAGCCCTTCCTGGCCCAGAAGGGGGGCCCCTGGGCCCCGAAAAAGGCTCAGCCACGCGCAGAGGGGGGTGGGGGGAGGGGGAGGGCTTTTTAGAAGCACCCCTGCTTCTTAGAAGGCGCGGGTCTTATCTATAGATGTAAAGCCGGCGCCTTCTAAGAAACAGCCTCCTTCTAAGAAGCCCTCCTCCCTCCCTCCACCCCCTTGTGCGCGCCCCCAAAGGGTACCTTTCTTCCCCCCATCTGTCTCTAGGCCTCCTAGATAGGGGTCCGAGTGGATGGGGTCGGAGGATCGTGCCGCATCGCCGATGCATCGGCGATGCATCGCCGATGCGACTCGATGTGGGGCCCACTTTTCTCCACGCCGGCGTCGCCGATGCATCGCCGACGTCGCCAGTGCATGGCCGATGCATGGCCGATGCATTGTCGATGCATGGCCGACGCATCGCCGATGCATCTGCGATCCTCCGACCCCATCCACTCCGACCCCATCCTGGGGGCCTCTGAAGCTGCCGCGCCCCCGTGACTGCGCGCCCGAGCTCCTGCTCCGCCCTCCTGCGCTTCGAGCATCGTGTCGCAGCTCGTCGAGCTCGCGTGCAAGGAGCGGCAGCTCGCCGACTTCCTGCCGTGCCTCGCCGGGGTGCCCCTGCCGGAGGAGGCGCTCTCGGCCATGCCGGCGGCTGCAGCGGAGGCAGGCAGCCCAGGGGGGTGAAGTTCCAGGTCTGAATTTTGGAACACAGGCATTACCAGTGGTGGGCTGTTTCTCAATCCCAGGACTTTTCGCCCTCCCCTCCCTCCCCTCCCTTCCCTCCCCTCCCCCTCCCCTCCTCTCCCTCCCCTCCCCTCCCTCCCCTCCCTCCCCTCCCCTCCCCTCCCCTCCCCTCCCCTCCCCAGGGTTCGCTTTCCTGTGCAAGTGTCAGTGCAGGGCCAGAAAAAGCGTCGGTGCATAGAGTTTATTTCCCTACCAGAGGCTCGGGAACGTCACGGCCGAAGGTTCTTGGCAGTGTTCCGCGTCTGGGGGGGGCCTCCCCGGGCCTGTCGACCGAGAAACAAGCGACACCACCACACCCACGACCTTCCATGTCGCGCTGCGGCTCATCGGGCGCCGTAGCGTATACCGCGCGAAAGCCCGCGCCAGACTTCCTGGTGTATGTGTCGTTTGTTTTCTGGTCCAGCCTTGGGGTCGTCCACAGAAACGGCTCGGGATGAAGAGCTGGTCCGGGACAGCAGGACCAGGCCTCCAAGGGCCCATTCCGCGGCGTGAGACGATCACGACGTCGGAGTTCTGGGCATCCTGGGGCTTCGATCGCCCACATCTTCGGTGCGGATCCCTGGCGAAACTGCGTACACTGCCTCCCCTTGGGCTATCTACTCCTTCTGCCTCCGCCGGGACGTGCTGTCGGAGTGCGCCCGGGCGCGGGACTCTGCGACGGCGCTGGAGATCAAGAAGTTGGCCACCGCACAGGACTTCGTTCGGCTTTGTGCGGGAGCTCGGACATCCGACGATACTTTTGGTTGTCTGTTCGCGGTGTTGTTTGGTTCTCCTCCCTCTCGGCCTCTGGGGCCGCTTTTCTCGGCTCTGGGCCATCAGACTTAGGTCTGGAAGGCAAGGCTGCCTCTTGTCAGGCGATCGCAGACATGGACCAAGGGGGGCGTAGCGACGGGCCCCGCTTCCATGGGACCTCGCGGACTCCCGCCGCCGAGCGAGGCGGCACCGCCGCATTTTGGGGAGGGCGCCTCCCCTCACCACCCACCAAACCACCCCAACCCAACCCGAAGGCTCAGATTTGCCCTCGATTTCCAGTTGGGAGGGGGTCGGGAAACATCGAAAAAACACATGTGGAACCCTTACCCCCCCCAACCCGAAATTCGGGTCTTCGGGTTGGGTTGGGGTGGTCTGGTAGGTAGTCATCCCCCGCTCCATGGACCTGGCGACCGCGCTCCAGATCCATGGATCGCGAATCCATGTCTGCGCGCCCCAGATCTTGAGAAGGGGTCGGGAGCTCCGTGCGTCGGGCCGGACGAAAGGGGGGGGGGATAGGGAAAGGGAGGGCTACGAAGTCTGCCGCCTGCAGCTGCTTTCTGCCCCGCCGCCGGGCCCACTCCTCGATGCATGGGCGCCTCCCGGCGCCAGGAGGCGCTGGGAAAGTCAGCCACGTGAGCCGACTCTCAACCCCCCCCCTTGGCCATCCCCCCCTTGGGAGCGCGTGAGCTTGGGAGTGCGTGAGCTTGGGGGTGCGTGGGCTTGGGAGTGCGTGGGCCCCGCGCGGGAGTGCCTGGGAGTGCGTGGGAGCTTGGCCTTTGGCCTTTGGCCCGGGGGTGCGTGGGGGCATGTCCACGCCCACGGCCTCGCCACCCTACTCCTCCTCCTCCTCCTCCTCCTCCTCCTCCTCCTCCTCCTCCTCCTCCACTCTTCGGCCTCCGCGGCTCCGCGGATGCGGGGCCGCCCCGCGCGGGCGCTCCCCCCCCTTGCGCGGAGCGCGTGCGCCGCGCCTCGGAGCCCAGACCGCGAGGGCCTCGAGGGTACAGTGCCGTTTTAAATACACGCTCCGCGTGCGGCTCATGTATTACAAATGCAGGGATTTAGTATTAAAAACAACGATGAGTTCATGCATCAATTCATTCATAAATCAATCATGTATTAAACATTTTTTTTTTTTTTTTTTTTTTTTTTTTTTTTTTTTTTTTTTTTAAAATCCGACGTATTAAAAAAAAAACTGCCCTGTATGTGGACCCTACCAAATCGAGGGTGCTCTTGCGTCCCGTGCTTCGCGACCCGTGCCCTCCACACTCCTATGGCAATGTGGCCCTCGGAAGGGTCTCGTGTCCTCTCGCGTGTCCTCCCCAGTCCGGCCCGACGGTATGGACGTGCTGGTCGCCCGCGAAGGACGGCGCGACGCTGTCCGACGCCTCCTTCTGCCTCCTCGTCAAGGCGTGCCAGCACGAGCCCAAGAGAGTCAGCGAGCTCTTCCAGGAGCTGGCGGAGTCCGGCCGCGCCGTGTCCCAGGACAACGCCCACCTCGCGCCGATCCGCGTCGATGCCGAGTTCACCAGGCTCGATACGATTCGGTTTCGATCTCCCGGCGACCCGATGTGACCCGATGCTTGCACAGCGCAGTTGCGCATCCGGGCGCAGCCGATCTGGTTCGATCGCGCGGAGGAGGGAAGCCAGCACAAGCATAGTTGTTCGGAGGTCCGCGCGGATGTCTTGGATCGGCGCTGGACCCCCCATTTCTCTGGCCCGTGGAGCGCGCCCCAGGGGGCCCAGACGCATCCCTGACTGTTACCCTTCATGTAGTTTTTCGTTTTCTAATTCCAAATCTCTGATGTCTTGCTTCTTTCAATGCGGGGTTCTCAGATGTCCCGACACTGTCCACAGGGCCGGCTTTTGATCCCGAGATGTTTTTCGAATCTCCCCCAATGCCCCGCGAAAATTCCCGAAGGCGGAAAACGGTGACGACGACGATGACGACAACGTCGACGATGACCTCGAGAACGACGGCGACGACGACGACGACGATGTCTGGAAATTTCAATTCCGAACCGATGCGCGGCCCGATTCGATGCCCGCGTCGGTCTGGCCAGTCGTCCCCCGACCCGATGCAGTGGAGGCCCATGTCAAGAAACACCCTGCTTGCCTCCAGGGTGCCCTGGGTTTCTTGGGTTTCGACGGTTTTGCTTTGGAGAGCGCGACGTGCCCACACCAAACATCGGTGGACGCCCTGGGGTCTCAGGGTTGGGTTTCTTGTGGTCGGGCCCCTACAGTCGGCCCAGATTAGTAGGTCGACCCTGCCAGCTCAAGGGTACCCTTGTGTCCTGTGCCTCGCGACACGTGCCTTCTTACACTCCTATGGTGATGTGGCCCTCGGAAGCTTATAGAACTCCGGAGGGTAGGCCTACCCTAGGCCTACCCCTAGGCCTACCCCTAGGCCTACCCCTAGACCTTCCCCCTAGGCCTACCTTAGGCCTACCCCTAGGCCTGCCCCCTAGGCCTACCCTAGGCCTACCCCTAGGCCTTCCCCCAAGGCGTACCCTAGGCCGACCCCTGGGTCTACCCCTTAGGCCTACCCTGCCCGCCCGACCCGACCGCTCGTTAGGGTCCGCCCGCCCGACCCGACGACCCGACCCGCCCGTTAGGGTCCGCCCGACCCGGCCCGACCCGCCTGTTAGTGTACTCGCGTGTCAACTCGATCATGTACCCGACCCGACCCGCCCGTTAGAGTACGCCCGCCCGACCCGACCCGACCCGCCCGTTGGGCTTCGCCCGCCCGACCCGACCTGACCCGCCCGTTCGGGTTCTCGCGCGCGAACTCGATCATGCACCACGCTTCAATGTCCCGCCCGCCCGACCCGACCCACCCCATCCGTTTGGGTCCGCCCGCCCGCCCGACCCGACCCGCCCGTTAGGGTCCGACCCGACCCGACCCTCCCGTTGGGATACTCGCGTTAATATCCCGCCCGCCCGACCCGACCCGCTTGTCAGGGCCCGCCATTCGACCCGACCCGACGCGCCCGTTAGGGTCCGCCCGCCCGACCAGACCCGACCTGACCCGCCTGTCAGGGTTCTCGCGTGTCAATTCGACCATGCACCGCACTTACACGTCCCGCCCGCCCGAACCGACCCGCCCGTGAGGGTCCGCCCCCCGATCCGACGCGACCCACCCGTTTGGGTCCGCCCGCCTGACCCGACTCGACCCGACTCGCCCGTTGGGGATTTCGCGTGTGAACTCAATCATGCACCACACTAAAATTGTCCCGCCCGCCCGACCCGACCCGCCTGTTAGGGTCCGCCCGGCCGACCCGACCCGACCTGCCCGTCGCCGGCGACGTCGTCCTCCTCTTCCTCCTGCTGTTGTTGCCTTTCCCCCTTGCGCCCCCGCGGCGGCGTCGACGACGGCGACGACGGGAGCGGCGACGGCGACGGCGGAGGAGTAGGAAAACGGGGGAGGGAGGAGGAGGGCGGGGAGGAGGCCGAGGAGAGGGAGGAGGGAGGGGGAGGGGGAGGGAGGAAGAGGGCAAGGGAGGAGGAGGAGGAGGCGGAGGTGCGGGAGGGGTTGCCGCGCCCCGTGCGTGGCTCAAGGCCCCCCCAAAAGGGCCGCCGCGCGCTCCCGCAGGTTATGAGCCCGGCGCAATGGCCTTAGATTTGCTTCGGGATCTAGGTGCGATGGCAATCGATCCTAGGGACATTCCGATTCCAGACTTCGACGACCCAGATCTCGATGACGATTTTCGTCCGGCCGATCGTGATCGTGTCGTTCCCGTTTCACACTTGTTTCACACACCTTTGACACAGACTACTTTCACTGTGACGGACAGTCGCGACGCTGCGCCACGTCCGACTGGAAGCACAGTTCGCGGTGGGTGCCCGGCCACACCACCACCACGACAACAACCTAGACACACTCTGCGTGCCGACGCGGACAGTCGCGATGCTGCGCCACGTCCGACTGGAAGTGTTGAGCACCGGCCACAACAGGGGCAGCACTCAGGAACAACACCACACCCACAGGACACCACGCAAGCTTTCCTCATGGCACAAATGGGGGAGAGCTTAGCCGAAGTGGCTCGCGAGCTCTCTGCTGCCCGCTCCGGCGGCGACGGTGGCAAGCATTCGTTGCCCGCCTTGCCGGGCGGCGCAAGAGGCCGCGCGTTGCCGAGCGTTTCCGCTTGGCGCGCTTGGACCCAGACGAAGCTGGCTGGGTGGTGTGGGCTGCAGTCGCAGGGGTTCGCGGAGGCCGTCCTTGCGTCCCTCGGCGGCCCTACTTCGGACGTTTCCTGTGTGCACAGCGAGCCCTGGTTCGCCAAGGCCAACAGAAACCTTGCGTTTGAATTGTGCGCGCACGCCAGCGACGACACAGGCCTCTACTGGACAGGTGTTGCTCGCACGGACGGGGTGTCCATGCTAGCCTCACTCCACGACGCCATAATGGCTTCGGCCACGGCGCACACTGCAACCTTGCACGACAAGTTTGCGTCACCAGTGCCGGTCTCAGACCGCAGCAAACTCCAACGCGCTCTGAAAGTGTGGCAGGCGGAGCTCTCCGAGCTTCGTGCCGCCGACTCTGAGCCGTCAAAGCACACGGTGCTTCGGTCTCTGCGACAGCTGTTGGGCAAGTTAGACGTCCTGCGAGTCCCCCTTGAGATCGTGGAGATGTCCTCCCCGGACAACCCGGGCGCCATCTTCAAAATGGCGGATGCCAAAGCAGGGCACTGGGCTGGAGAGGCGACCTCATCGCAACAGGTGAGGGTACTGGCGAACGCAGTGCGCGCCGACAGAAACGACAAAGGGAAATACAAAAACAAAGACAAACGCAAGAACAACAACGGCAAGGGCAAGGACCAGCAAACTTGGATCCCATGTTCTTTCTACCTCAGCGGGTACTGCCGCTGGGGCAACACCTGCAAGTTCTACCACTCTGGCAACGACGCGAGCAAGTCCTTACCAAAGGATGTGTGCCGCATCTGCCACCAGCCCGGACACTGGGGCAACGAATGCCCGAACAGAGGACTCCCTGGGGTGGGGCCCGGGGCGGGAAAAGGACAACCCGGGGTGGGGCCCGGGCCAAAAGGGGACGCCCAAACCAACTGGAAAGGCTTCGGAAAAGGATGGGGCAACGACGCGCCCACGTCCGCGCCTCCTGGTCTTGAGACCGAGGAGAGCCGGAAGCGCAGCCGGATCGGAGCCGGCGTGCTGTCCGGCGAAGCAGCTGGATCGGAACCGGCGCCAACAACACAACAGTCCGCGGCAAACATGGCAGCTTTCACCCAGATGGCACAGCAGCTGATGAACGAACAGAAAACCAACTACAAAGCAGTGAAGGATATTCTGGAGCGCGTTTCTGGGAACATGCTCCGAATCTCCACTCCCAACCTCACCCTCGGGGTCAACGGCGTCACTGCGGATTCGCCCCTGGCGATGGCGGCGGATTCGGGTGCCGAAAGACACGTGCTGGCAGGCAAGGATTTCTGGCACGCCAGGAACACCCGCCCTCTCGACGCGCCCCTCATTCTCGAGACGGCGAACGGCGAGACCGTCGTCACGCACCAGTGCGACGTTGTGTGCGGAGGCGTTCTCCTTCAAGGCGTCCTGATGTACAAAACCGCAACATCGTCCCTTCTAGCAATCGTCCTCCTGACAGACGACGAATGGCAGTACCGCCAGGCTCGAGCCGGCGCTGTCTTGACGGACCCCGCCGGGACACCTTTCTTTCTATACAGGTCTGGGAACTTGTTCATCCTCGTGGCTACTAGTGCTACACCTACCCCTTCACCATTACCATCTTCGTCACCATCATCATGGGGAAGGGGAGGGAGGAGGAAGAGGAGAGACGGGAGTAGATCGCAACGAGGGTTTTGCTGGGGCGGCGTTTCGCAACCAGGGTTTTGCGGAGGAGGATGACAGTCGCGCCGCTGCGCCACGGCCGACTGGATTCCGGGAGCCCGGCGGCGTGGCGGACAGTCGTGCTGCTGAGCCACGGCCGACTGGAAGCCCGTCGCCGGCCGCGACTTCGCCAGAGGGTCGCGGCGGGTCGTGGGCACCAAGCACTTTCGAAATGTATGCTGCCAGCGTGCGGGAGGAGCCCGTCCTGGTGGTGAACACCCCGGAGGCGTTCCAGCAGTACTCTGAACGTGGTGACCCTTCGAAAATGATGTTGTACCTCCCAGAGCGTAAAAGCCCGCCGAGCGAGATGGACCCTGCGTTCCTTATCCATTTTAGGAAGGGCCACGCGGAGCACGACCCGAATTGCGACGTCTGCGTGCAGGCGAGGCTTCGTGCTCGCCCGGCCCGGCGGGTGCACCAGGAGTCTCCTGGAGGAGAGGTTTCTTCAGACCTCTCCGGCCCCCTGCCCGTCAGCCTAAACGGTAACAAGTACGCCCTCGTAACTGTAATCCGGCTTTCCAGGCATGGCTTTGCAAACCCGTTGCCAAACAAAGAGTCTCAAACAGTGCGAGACGCGATGATCGATTGCAAGCTCGATCAGCGACGGTTGTGGCGATTCCATTCGGACGGCGGCGGAGAGTTTAAGGGGGAAGTGGACAGGTGGCTCCGGGAATGCGGTCTCGTTCACACCGACACTGGCGGATATAGGTCACAGGCCAACGGGATTGCCGAACGACGCATCCAAGAGTTGTTCGAGATCGTTCGGGCGCTCTGATTTTTTTTTTTTTTTTTTTCCTTTTCTTTTTTCCTTTGTTTTTTTTTTTTTCTTTTTTTTGTTTTTTTTTTTTTTTTCCTTTTTTTTCCTTTTTTTTTCTTTTTTTTTTTTTTTTTTTTTTTTTTTTTTTTTCTTTTTTATCTTTTTTTTTTTTTTCTTTTTTTTTTTTTTTTTATTTTTTTTTTTGTTTTTTTCTTTTTTTTTTTTTTTTTTTCTTTTTTTTTTTTTTGTTTTTTTTGTTTTTTTTTTTTTTGTTTTTTTTTTTTTTTTTTTTTTTTTTTTTTTTTTTGCTGTTTTTTTTTTTTTTTTTTTTTTTTTTTTTCCTTCTCGAATAGGCCGCGCCCCCACAGCCCCACAGAACTCTGGGACGAAGCACTCGTGCACGCAAACGCCTTGTTCAACAACACCCCCAGAACCGTACCAGGACACGAGGGTAAGGTAGTTCCTCAAGTACTCGAAACTAGTAGTAGCGAGGACGCAAGCAAATGGCCACCTTGGGGGTGCAAGTGTTTTTATCTGATCCCCAAACCGGTGCGGACGGACAAACTAGACGGTGTTGCTCGACTAGGCGTGTTCGTCGGTTTCGACTCGAAAACGGTCAATGGGGTGAGGGTTGCGCCGATTATGTGTTGTGGGGGCGAGTGGGTTGTCGAAAAACCGATCGTCTCGACCACTGTCCGCACTGTCGACGCCGAGTTCCCTCTGAAGACTCGCGGTGGTAATCTCTACCCCCTCGACGGCGTCTTCGACATCCCGGACTCGGATACACCCCGCTCCTGGAAGGACTCCGCGGCTGCGGAGACCGGCGCGGCGGCGCCGGCGCCGGGTCCACAGGCGGCGGCAGGGGGCAGTCGAGGTGTTGCGCCACGACCGACTGGAACCGCCGCCCCTGACGGCCCCACAGCACAGGCCACAGCACAACCACGACGTCCCAACAACCGTTTCGCCACGATTGAGGAGCAGCGCGCCTATTGGCGCGAGCGTAAACGAGAGCAGGTTCGTAAACGCGTCCGGTCCAACCTCCTGGCCACGTCCGTAGAGAGCCATGGTGGCGATGAGTCCGATTGGGACAGCGTCAGTGCGTGTAGCACTCCGTCGTCTTTCGCGTCCAATGCGTCCGACAGCGATGACGTCCAGCCGGATTTGTCTCGAGATGAGGTGGCTGCGTTGGCGACTGCGGCTCGCTCGCTCCAGCCATTGCGTTCCGTAGGCGCCGCTGCCGTTACGACGGGGCCTGGCGATGATGTCTTCCGCGTTTTCGCGAGTGTCATTACTGCCCAGGACCCCGTCGCCGAGACGTTGTACGTCTTAGGCCGTCAGGCGGCGCATGTCACACAGCTGATGGACACGAAACTGTATCTCCAACGCCCAGATGGCCGCGGAGCTCAGGCGGCGGCCAAGGAGTTCGATCGTATGGCCGAGCTCCCCGTGTGGCTTGCGCCGCAAGAGCTGTCGTCGATTCCGGAGTGCGCCCGAGTTGTCAAAGGGGAACTCCTGATCTCTGAGAAGAACTGGGAGCAACCAGAAGCACTTCACGAGTGCAAGGCCCGTTTCGTAGCTATGGGTAACGCCTTGTTCGACAAGCGTATGAAGGTAGTACGTTCGCCCTCCGAGTCGTTATGGGCACCCGTAGCTAGCCTCACCGGCGCCCGTTTCGTCCAGGCACGGTCTTTCGCGATGGGTCACGAGACGGAGACAATCGATTTTTTTGGTGCGTATCTTCAGGTACATCTAGGAGGAGAGGAGGAGCATTACATCATCATCCCCGCTGAAGTCATCGACGTTCTGCCGCCGCACGTCCAACAGCAGTTCCGCTCGTTGAAGATGCCTGTGTGTAGATTGGTCCGTGCGCTGTATGGTCTTCAGCGTTTCTGGTTCGGATTTCATAACCGCTTTCACCCAGTGGCTCCTTTGGAACAGGTGGCAGTCCATGGAAGAGGAGCCGGCTGTCTTCTATTTGTGGCACGGGGACTCCGACCGTGAAGCCATGCAGCGCGCTGCAAAACAGAAGGTGTGGGTTGACGCCGAACACGCTGCCGGCAGGAACCCTTTCTCTTCCGGTTCACAGTCCAGCCGCACGTCGTGGCGTGACGTCTCCCTGTCCTTGGCCTCGTCGCAACACCGTGTACGAAGGAGTTCCAAACAGCGCAGCACAATGGCAACTTACGTCGACGATTGCGAACTGGACGCTGGCAAACGCCACCGAACCCACATTTGGGATGTCATCAGGGTAGGCTTCAGCAGCAAGGCCCCAGAGGTTGTCCGCAAGTTCCTTGGCTGCTCGTGCAGCGTCCCTCGCCAGATGACTCTAACAGATGGTCGGACAGGAGTCGCCGTCGTCTTGTCCCAGTCGGAGTACTGCCAGAGGATCGTCCGAGACTACGAGGCGGTTGTCGGCTACAGCGTAAGACCCGTCACAACACCAGCGCAACAAACGACCCCTCAGCGACCAGAGGATCTGGCGCCAGCAGAGGCTGGAACCGGTCGCCGTAGAATTATCGGTGAGGCCTTTTTACGCAGCTCGTTGGACGAGGCCGGACTTCTCGTTTGCAGTTGGCCGCCTCGCTCGGCATGTCGACAAATGGTGCCCTTGGGCAGAGGCAGAGCTTAGCCACTTCGTGGGTTGCGTCCTCTTCAGCTCGGAGCTTGGCCTCGTGATGCTAAATTCGGGGGATTCTTGGGGCGACTTGGAGCTCCATGCCTGGAGCGACGCAGATTTTTCTGCGCCCAAGAGCACCACGGGCTTTTACCTGGAGCTGACCGGCCCGAAGGGTTCCCAGTGCCCGCTGTCCTGGGGAGCTGCCAGACAGGATGTTACGACCACTAGCTCTGCAGAGTCGGAGGTTCTCGCCTGGAGCAAAACGGCGAAACAAAATATAAGGGTAGCCGCCATGATCGAGTACACCCGTGCTGCTCCGGTTGTCGTCCGGGGCCACCTCGACAACCAAGCCGCGCAGCTCGCAATCCAGAAGGGGTATAGCCCAAAACTTGGGCACCTCAAACAACGCGCGGAGGTGAGCTTGCTCTTCCTTAACCAGTGCGGGGCACTGCCAGAACACACGCCAGGGACCGAAACCATCGGCGATGCATTCACGAAAGCACTAGGACACAACAAGTTGATGTACCTCGTCGGTAGGTTGTTCGGTATTCCTGCTACCAAGTTTCCTAATGGTTCGGTTAAGGTTGGGATGCTAAGGTTGGCTACGCTGGGTGCCTCTTCGTCATCATCGTCAGCAGCATCTGGAGAGCACGTGGAGATGTTCCCGGGGCAGAGGATGGCGGAGCGCACCGCCAGGGCCGTAATGTTGGACAACGCACAGTACTTGGGGCAGCTCGCTGGGAAGTGCGACGCGAACCAACCACTCCAGGCCGAGCGGCGGGAAGAGCTGTTGGATCTGCAGGGCCAGCAGCTCTGGAAGGCTGACCGCCTTCAGGAGCGCATCCGGGCAGACGCGGCCGGCGCGGCCGCCGGGAGGGAAGGTGACAGTCGCGCTGCTGCGCCACGGCCGACTGGGTCCGCCCGGCGGCGCGCCGACGCGGCCGCGAAGGTGCCGAAGTGGGTCGCAAGCCGCAAGGGGCATGGGCGGAATCGTGCCAGGGCAGACCCTCGCCCGGAGCTCGTCCCGGACGCGCCGCAGGACGCCGGCCCTGAGCAGCAGGCGCGGGTCGTGCAGGTCGTGGTCGACAAGCACCCGCGCGACGACATGTTCACGGCGCTGGTGGACAACCCGCTAACCGGGGCAGAGGAAACGCAGCTCGGCATCCAGCGCGAGGCCCGTTTCTGCCATTTGTGGGCGGAGATCGGTCGCAGGGTCCCGGGTGCAATCGCATTGGCGTCGGAGAAGAACGTTCCGACGCGGACCCTCCGCGGCGACTACCTGGCGAAAGACATCCCAGACCTGGACAACGACCTCTTGGAGATGAACCTCTCCGCCCCCGAGACCTGGGAGCTGCCTTGCTTGCGGGGCCCCCGCAACCTCACCCGCAAGCCTCCCAACGAGGCGCAGAAGGCCCGGATGCGGAGCAACCGGACAGCGAACAAGCGGGTGCTGAAGGGCGCGCACAAGCACGCCACGCCGAACAGCAAGGCGGCCCCCAAGATGTTTCCTGGTGCAACCTCCAAGGCTGCCGGCGCTCCTCCGGCGACCTGGTCTACTGAGCCGGGAACTTCTGGGTGAACGTATCTAGGCAAGGATGTGAAAATCCACGGAGAGAGTAGACAATATTTGGCGCAAGTTAGTTCTGTAGTCTGTAGCTGGCCCCTTTTGTAATCTACCGCACTGTACTGACATCATTTGCAAATGTAATCTTTTTAGCCCGGTGCATTTTTTTTCTCTGCGGGTGCACATCAGATTCCCTCTCTCGTCGTCCTCCCCCTCTATCTGTTGTGCCACCCGGCCCAGAGAAGACTTTCAGAACCGAGCCCCCTTGCACGGTCGCCACAGGCCCGCGGCGCGGCAAGGCGGCGTGCGGGAGGGGTTGCCGCGCCCCGTGCGTGGCTCAAGGCCCCCCCAAAAGGGCCGCCGCGCGCTCCCGCAGGAGGAAGAGGAGGAGGTGGAGGGGGAGGAAGAGGCGGGGGGGACGAGCCGGAGGAGCAGGGGGACGAGCTGGTTCCGCAGTCTCCGCGCCTGCGTCGCCGGCGGCAGCGGCGGAGGAGGCTCCGGGCGAACGATCTCCGGGCGAATGGGCTTCGGGCGAATGGGCTCCGGGCGAACCGGCCTCCGGGCGGACTGCGGGCTCCAGGCCAACGGGCGAACGGGCCGCCGGGCTTCCTGGCGAACGGGCCTCCGGGCGAACGGGCCTCCGGGCGAACGGGCCTCTGCGCGAACGGGCCTCCGGGTTTTCGAGCGACCGGGCTTCCGGGCGAACGGGCTTCCGGGCGAACGGTCTCGCTTTGCCCGATCCGGCCCGTCCCGACCCGAACCGCTAGGGTTATCGCGTGTCCATTCGATGATGCGTCATACTTTGATGTCCCGCCCGCCCGACCCGACCCGCCCGTTAGCGTCCGCCCGACTCAACGCGACCCGACCCGTCAGGGTTCTCGCATGTCCATTCGATGTCGCATGGTGCATTAATGCCCCGCCCGCCCGACCCGACCCGCCCAGCAGGGTTGCCCGGCCCGACACGACCCGCCCCGTTAGGGTCCACCCGACCCGCATTGTCTCGACCCGACCCACTAGGGTTCTCGCATGTCCATCCGATGATGCACGATGCTTTGATGTCCCGACCACCTGGCCCGACCCGCAAGTTAGGGTGCCTTACCCTTGGGCCTACCCTCTAGGCCTAACCTAGGCCTCCCCTAGGCTTCCCTTAGCCTTACCCCCTAGGGCTTGCTTTCCTAGGCTTACCCGTAGCCCTACCCCTTAGGCTAATCTTGGGCTTCCCCCATAGGCTTATCCCCTAGGCTTGCCTTAGGCCTACCCCTAGATGTTTCCCCCAGGCCTACCGTAGGCCTACCCCCTAGGCCTTCCCTCTAGGCTCACCCTAGGCTCCCCTAGGCCTACTCCTTAGGCGGCATACCCTAGGCTTACCCCTAGGCCTACCCCATAGGTTTACCCTAGGCCTACCCCTAGGCTTTCCCCCTAGGCCTACCCTAGGTCTGCCCCTAGGCCTACCCCCTAGGCCTACCCCTGGGCCTACCCCCTAGGCCTACCGTAGGCCTGCTGTAGGCCTTCCCCCTAGGCCTACCCTTGTCTTACTTCTAGGCCTACCCCCTAGGCCTACCCCCTATGCCTACCCTATGTCACCCCCCTGGGACATCCCCTAGGCCAACCCTAGGCCTACCCCTAGGCCTACCTCCTAGGCCTACCCTAGGCCAACCCACTAGGCCTACCCCAGGCTTGCCCTTAGGCCTACCCCTAGGACTTCCCCCTAGGTCTACTCTAGGCCTAGCCTTAGGCATTCCCCCTAGGGCTAGGATAGGCCTACCTGTAGCCCTTCCCTCAATGTTTACCCTAAGCCCACGCTCAGGCCTTCCCTAGGTGGGCTACCCTAGGGCCTTCGGTGGGGCCTAGGGTAGGCTTCCCCCCCGGGTTCTATACCCTCGGAAGGGTCTTGTGTCCTCTCGCGTGTTTTGTCCAATCAAGGCCGACTGTATGCCGACCGCCCCCTCTCCCGCAGGATGTCGCCGTCTCCCTGGTCGCCGCCTGCATGCACACCGGCAGGAGGGGCCGCCTGGCGGCGGCGGCGGCGATGTCGGCGGCGGCTTGGACGGCGGCTGGCGCCCCCCCTTCCTCCTCCTCCTCCTCCTCCGTTCTCCGCCTCCTCCTTCCTCTCCTCCCTCTTCCTCCTCCTCCTCCCCTCCTCCTCCTCTCCTCCTACTCTCTCTTCTCCTCATCCTCCTCCTACTCCTGATTTCCTCATTTTGCAGCAGCCCTCCTCGTCCTCACCTCCTCTCCTCTTATCCTCGTCCTCGTCCTCCTCCTCCTCCTCCTTCCTCCTCCTCCTCCTCCTCCATCGTCCTCTCATCATCCCCCTTCCTCCTCCGCCTCCCCTCCTCCTCCTCCTCTTCTCCTCCCTCCTCCTGGTGGCGGCCGCTTCGACGGCGGCGGGGAGCCCTGGGATCCATGCGCTGCACTTTTTTCACACTGGGCATTTTCGCCTTGTTCCTCGGGCCCCGGTGACTATCCAGGGATCTTGATTCACTCTGCGTGCATTCGTTCCGACTCTGTGTGCGTGTCCGCAGCCTTTGTGCTCTCAGACCGAGGATTGAGGACTGCAAGGGACCTGAGGGCACCCCAACTCGTGCCTCACGGCACGGTGGCAGATGAGAGAGAGGGATGGGAGAGGATGAGAAACGGAGGGAGGGAGGGAAGGAGGAAGGGAGGGAGAAGGGGAGGGAGGGAGGGAGGGATGGAGGGAGGGAGGGTGGGAGTCAGGGAGGCGAGGGGGGAAGGAGGGAGGGAGGGGGAGGGGGGAGGAGGACAGGAGGAGGAGGAGGAGGAAGGAGAGGAGGAGGAGGAGGAGGCAGGGAGGAGGAGGGAGGAGGAGGGAGGAGGAGGGAGGAGGAGGGAGGAGGAGGGAGGAGGAGGGAGGAGGAAGACGGAGCGAGGAAGGCGAGGGCGAGAGAACGGCCCCCAGCATCTCCCTCGCGGACCGCGTGTTCGAGCACCTCAAGCCGGCGCAGCCTTTGGTGCCCTCCTTTACCGACCTCTGTCTCAGCCGGGCGCCGCTGAGACTGAGATTTGGTACCCTCCCTCCTCCTTCCTCCTCCCTCCTCCCTCCCTCCTCCTCCTCCTCCTCCTCCTCTTCCTCCTCCTCCTCCTCACTTCTCCTCCTCCCTCCTCCTCCTCCTGCTTCTCCTCCTCCCTTCTCCTCCTCCTCCTCCTCCTCCTCCTCCTTCGCCTCCCCTTGCTCTGTCCCTCCCCTCGCTGGCTTTCCCTGGCCACCTCCCCTCCCCTCCTCCTGCCCCAGACTTCTCACTCGAGGGGTGCTCCGTGGCCAGGGAAGCCCTGGGGTCGGGTTTCCGCAGAGGGGGTGCTCTCCCAGGGTGGGGTTCGGGCACGTACCCAGCTGGACACTCACATTTCCTCCCCCCAGGAGTCGTTTAGAGAGGTTGTCCTCCCAATCCCACCTCCACCCCTACGGTAGGTTTGCGTCGTGTCGACCGGCGGCGATCCCGCCAGCGGCGCTCAACGTTGAACACCGCGGGCGACCCAGAATCGTTCGATGTGAAAAGATTTGGACGTCTCGGAAACGGCCGATCGTTCAAGGTCGAACGATCCTCGCCTGTGTCAGAAACCAACGCCGAAGCCGGCACGACACGAACCTGACGTACCCCGCCCTTCAGTCGGGCCTGTCCCTCTACAGGAGGAACATTCGAAAATAGTCCAAAGATAGTATTGGGACCATTTTTTTGAGTATTTGTGGACCATTTGGGGGGGTATTTTTGGAGTATTTCTACTAATTTTTCGCCCCAAGATCCCCCCTCCGCTCCGGGCACTTCGCCACATAGCTCCGCTCCGCTCTCGCCCCGGACCCCCACCGCCCCGGGCGGGGCCGCGCCGATCCCGGGCCCAGGATCCTCGGCCCTCCTCCTCCTCCTCCTCCTCCTCCTCCTCCTCCTCCTCGCTATGAGGTCTTCCTCCTCCTCCTCCTCCTCGTCCTCCTCCTCCTCCCCCTCCTCCTCCTCCTCCTCCTTCTCCTCCTCCTCCTCCTCCTCCCTATGTAGTTTCTTCTCCTCCTCAGGGAGGCCCGAGAGAGAGAGA
>CAUYUJ010005699.1:12809-40309 GCA_963575745.1 Prorocentrum cordatum | reverse complement strand
TTCGGCTGGTCTCGCAGCCTCTTGGACCATGCTGGATGCTATCTTGAGCTATGTTGAGCTATATTGAGCCTTCCTGTATGCCATCTTGGGCTCTCTGAGGCCTGTTGGAGCCATCTTGGGCCATCTTCGACGCTCCAATCGGTCGCGGGGCGCCCCGTCCAGGTCCAGGGGTAGGGGGTAGGGGGAGGGGTCAGGCTACCCACCCGCCCGGAAGCCGTCTTGCTCACTCCCACCCGCCAGTAACACCCGAACCTGAGCATGTTCAGCGGTCGTCTTTGGATGGGCAGTTACTGAGAACCCACACCGACCCCATGAGCGCGACGCTGGGGCGAGGTGCGCCACGCGTGCCAGGGGCGCCACGCGCGCCAGGCACCCCTGGGGCCCGAGCGTGCCAGGCACGCCTTGTGCGCCAGATGCGCCACGTGCTCCGAGTGCGCCAGGTGTGCCACACACTCCAGCCGCGCCAGGTGCGCCACGTGCAGAGTGTGTCAGGTGCGCCTGCGCGCGTGACAGCACACATCGAGAAACATGTCGGCACCCACCATCCTTGTCGAAAACCAATGCCCATCATATTGTCTGGTGGACCTGCGCACAGCAGGCCATACGCCACCACCCCCGCCGCCCCTGTCAAAAACCACTTGACAGTGATCGCGGGGTGGCCGTGCATGATCCAGATTTAGCGGCGAGGTGAATTTTGTATGGGTTATATTCAGGGATGGTAGCCCTGCGCGCAGCAGGGAACGTGCTGACACCCCCGCCGTCCCTGTCAACAACTATACAGAGTGCTCGCGGGCCCCACGAACATAACTTAAGATTTTGCCCCAAAGTGTATTGTACATTGTTTTGACAGGGATGGTGAGGCGGGGGCCGCATTGGGTTGTCCGCGCATGCTCCAAATGTGGAGGCATAATGTTTTGTATTGTCGTTTGACAGGGATGGTGGGGGGGTGTCCAGCATGGGGTCGCCATGGTTCCGGGTTGGCCGCCGGCCCGGTGGGGGAGGGGGTGTATACTAAGAGGGAATTGTTTTCAGTACCCCTTATATAGCAAGCCGTCTAGCTCACTCCCATCAGCCCTCACAACACATAAGTAACATTCGAGCCTGTCAGCGGTCGACTTTGGATGGGCAGTTACTGGGAGCCCAAACCGGCCCCATGTGCGCGACGCTGGGGCGAGGTGCGCCACGCGTGCGAGGGGCGCTACGTGTGCCAGCTATCTCTGGGGCCCGAGCGTGCCAGGCACGCCTGGTGCGCCAGATGCGCCACGTGCTCCGCATGCGCCAGGTGTGCCACACGCACACACACACACCAGCCGCGCCAGGTGCGCCACGTTCGGGGCACAGAGTGTGTCAGGTGCGCCTGCGCACGTGACAGCACACACCGAGAAACATGTCGGCCCCCACCATCCTTGTCGAAAAACAATTTTCCATCATTTTGTCTGCTGGACCTCTGCCGCCCCTATCAAAAACCACTTGAAAGTGATCGCGGGGTGGCCGCGCATGATCCAGATTTAGCGGCGAGATGCATTCTGCAATTTTTTTGTTAGTGATGGTAGCTCTGCGCACAGCTGGCAATATGCTGACACCCCCGCCGTCCCTGTCAACAACAATACAAAGTGCTCGCGGGCCCCACGAACATGATTCAAGACTTTGCCCAACTGGTTTTTTGACAGGGATGGTGTGTGTGTGTGTGTGTGTGTGTGCGGGGGGGCGCATCGGGATGGCCGCGCATGCTGCAAATGTGGAGGCAGAGTGCGTTGTGTATTGTTTCTGCCGGGGATGGTGGTGTGTGTGTGTGTGTGTGAGAGAGAGAGCATGGTGTCCCCATGGTTCCTGGTTGGCTGCTGATCGTTTGGGGGAGGGAGCGTACATCAATAGGGGCCAGTGATACGCCCCTCCCCAAAGTGGAAGAGGGGAATTTGGAAGAGAAAGCACCCTAAAACACCTACGCCCACAGGGCTTGTGGGATTACTGATCCCCTGGCACGAGTGAAGCTGATGCCACTGTGGTGATCCGCTCGGGTAATTGTTGACGCTTCGCTTTTGGCTGCCGCTTGCACTGCTTTCGACTTCGCTACGGGTGTGGCCCGCCCTGGCACGCTCGGCGTTCGACTCGTTTCGCGCGTCCGCGGGCCAAAAAAGCGGCCCTGCTAGCCTATCGAAAGACGAGATCCAGGGGAGTCGCCTTGATCAATGGGGTGCAGGAGCAAACCGTGGAACAGGGAGGCCAGGCAGCCGCCCAGCCGTCCAGCCGAAGCTCGGGATCAGTTGGAGCGGTGGCCGTCGGAGGCCTCCGGGGGGCACCTTGGAGCAGACGCCGCCGCTCCCGTCCCCCCCTTCCCCAGCCTGCCGGGCCAGGCTCCCAGGGGAAAGGTTTGGGGAGGCGGGACAATCTCACGCGCCGAGGAAAGCCCGAGGAACAGCCGTCCAGCCGAAGCTCGGGATCAGTTGGAGCGGTGGCAGTCGGAGGCCTCCGGGGAGCACCTTGGAGCAGACGCCGCCGTTCTGGTCTCCCCCTCCTCCAGCCGGCCGGACCAGGCTCCCAGGGAAGCGGTCGGGGCTCACGAGTCGGGGGTCTATGCAAACGGGGGTCTGCCAGAGCGCCGGATCTTGCGGGATATCCTGCAGAACCAAGGGCGCACCGACCGGGCTTTGGGTGCCACGCGCAGAAGGGGGTGGGGGGAAGAGGGAGGGATTCTTAGAAGCACCCCTGCTTCTTAGAAGGCGCAGGCTTCATCTACAGATGGAAGGACGACGCTTTCTATCGAGGAAACGTAAGAGTTGAGTGGGCCAGAACTCGGGTTTGCCGAAGCTTTTTGACGAGCGCGTCCTGGATTTTAACGGTCCGATTTTCGTGGGATGTTTGCAGCGCGGGTTCGCGTCAAATTTCAGACTGGGTCTCGTCATGTTTATGATGGCCCCGTCAGGCCAACCCGAGGAGGACGAGGAGGAGGAGGAGGAGGAAGAGGAGGAGGAGGAGGAGGAGGTGAGGAGGAGGAGGAGGAGGAGGAGGAGGAGGAAGAAAAGGAGGAGGAGGAGGCGGAGGAGGAGGAGGAGGCGGCGGAGGAGGAGGAGGAGGACGAGGAGGAGGAGGAGGAGGAGGAGGAGGTGGAGGAAGAGGAATAATAATAAGAGGAATAATAATAGTAATAATAAGACTATACTACTACTACTACTACTACTACTACTACTACTACTACTACTACTACTACTACTACTACTACTACTAATACTACTACTACTTACTACTACTACTAATAATAATAATAATAGTAATAATAATAATAAGACGAAGCAGAAGACGAGTAAGCATAACAAGACGACGAATAATAATGAGAAGACGAATAAGCATAACAAGAATAATACGAATAAGAAGAAGACGAATACGAATAAGAAAAATTAGCCTGACGAAGGACCCAACCATATGCAGTTGTGAATGCCGCAATTGTGCTGGGTGGTGGCGGACGCATGCGGGCGGTGCCACTGGGACCTTCGGTGGAGCTCCCTATGGGGCCACGAAACGCTGTACTGGGTGGGTGAGACGCGGTCAGCAAGGGCTGTGCTGCGTGGTGGCGGACGCATGCGAGCGGTGCCACTGGGACCTTCGGTGGAGCTCCCTATGGGGCCACGAAACGCTGTACTGGGTGGGTGAAACGCAGGCAGGGAGCAAGGGCTGTGCAGGGTGGTGGCGGACGCATGCGGGCGGTGCCGCTGGGACCTTTGGTGGAGCTCCCTATAGGGCTACGAAGCGCTGTTCTGGGTGGGTGAAGCGCAGGGAACAAGGGCTGTGCTGGGTGGTGGCGGACGCAAGCGGGCAGTGCCACTGGGACCTTTGGTGGAGCCCCCTATGGGGCCACGAAACGTGCGAGGGGTGTGCCAGAATGGGGTGTGGAACCGCATGCCAGCGCAGCCACTGGGGCCTTCGGTGGAGCTCCCTATGGAGCCACGAAACGTGTGAAGGGCGTGCCGAAAAAAAGGGGGTGGAACCGCATGCGAGCGCAGCCACTGGGGCCTTCGGTGGAGCTCCCTATGGGGCCACGAAACGTGTGAGGGGTGTGCCAGAATGGGGGGTGGAACCGCATGCGGGCGCAGCCACTGGGGCCTTCGGTGGAGCTCCCTATGGGGCCACGAAACGTGTGAGGGGTGTGCCAGAATGGGGGGTGGAACCGCATGCGGGCGCAGCCACTGGGGCCTTCGGTGGAGCTCCCTATGGGGCCACGAAACGTGTGAGGGGTGTGCCAGAATGGGGGGTGGAACCGCATGCGGGCGCAGCCACTGGGGCCTTCGGTGGAGCTCCCTATGGGGCCACGAAACGTGTGAGGGGTGTGCCAGAATGGGGGGTGGAACCGCATGCGGGCGCAGCCACTGGGGCCTTCGGTGGAGCTCCCTATGGGGCCACGAAACGTGTGAGGGGTGTGCCAGAATGGGGGGTGGAACCGCATGCGGGCGCAGCCACTGGGGCCTTCGGTGGAGCTCCCTATGGGGCCACGAAACGTGTGAGGGGTGTGCCAGAATGGGGGGTGGAACCGCATGCGGGCGCAGCCACTGGGGCCTTCGGTGGAGCTCCCTATGGGGCCACGAAGCGTGTGAGGGGTGTGCCAGAATGGGGGGTGGAACCGCATGCGGGCGCAGCCACTGGGGCCTTCGGTGGAGCTCCCTATGGGGCACGAAGGTGTGAGGGGTGTGCCGAATGGGGTGGAACCGCATGCGGGCGCAGCCACTGGGGCCTTCGGTGGAGCTCCCTATGGGGCCACGAAACGTGTGAGGGGGTGTGCCAGAATGGGGTGGTGGAACCGCATGCGGGCGCAGCCACTGGGGCCTTCGGTGGAGCTCCCTATGGGGCCACGAAGCGTGTGAGGGGTGTGCCAGAATTGGGTGTGGAACCGCATGCGGGCGCAGCCACTGGGGCCTTCGGTGGAGCTCCCTATGGGGCCACGAAACGTGTGAGGGGTGTGCCAGAATGGGGGGTGGAACCGCATGCGGGCGCAGCCACTCGGTGGGCCTTCGGTGGAGGGGTGTGCCTCCGCATACTGGGGCCTTCACGAAACGTGTGAGGGGTGTGCCAGAAAGGGTGTGCCAATGGGGGGTGAACCGCATGCGGGCGCAGCCACTGGGGCCTTCGGTGGAGCTCCCTATGGGGCCACGAAACGTGTGAGGGAGTGTGCCAGAATGGGGGGTGGAACCGCATGCGGGCGCAGCCACTGGGGCCTTCGGTGGAGCTCCCTATGGGGCCACGAAACGTGTGAGGGGTGTGCCAGAATGGGGGGTGGAACCGCATGCGGGCGCAGCCACTGGGGCCTTCGGTGGAGCTCCCTATGGGGCCACGAAGCGTGTGAGGGGTGTGCCAGAATGGGTGTGGGGGGGGAGGAGGGGGGAGGAAGGAGAGGAGGAGGAAGGAGGAGGAGGAACGCGGGGCATCGTCTCTTCAAAACGAGGACCCAACACCACAGGATGGCTGGGAATAATAATAATACGAATAACAATAATAAGACGACGACGAATACTAATAATAATACTAATAATCATAATAAGAATAATACGAGGGATACGCATACTCATAAGACGAAGACGCATAATAATGATAATAATACTGATAAGGAGAATAATAAGAAGACGCATAAGAACACGAATACGAATACTACGATTAATACTAGTAATAAGAATAATAATAATACTACGACTACTAGTAAGAATAATACGAATAAGAATCACAACACTAACAACACGAATAATAATAATACGAAGGCTACTAATAATACTACGAAGAAGAACAATATGAATACTACGACGAATAATACTACGAATACGAATAATAATACGAATAATACTGATAATACTAACTAATACTAGTAAGACTAGTAACAAGAAGAACACTAAGACGACTAACAATACTAATCCCAATACTATAATCAGACGGAGAAGACCAATCTAATAACAATGATAAGAACACTAATAATACGAATAAGAATAATGCTACTACTAAGACTGATAAGAACACTAAGAAGACGAATGCGACGACTAATAATAACAATAACAATAACAATAACAATACTACTACTACTACTACTACTATTACTACTACTACTACTACTACTACTACTACTACTACTACTACTACCTACTACTACTACGACTACTAATATTAATAATACTACTAATACTGATGATGATTATAATAACACTACCAATAATCATAATAATATTATTAGTACTATTAATACTACTACTACTACTACTAATGATACAACTACTACTACTAATAATAATACTAATATTAACAATGCTACTAACAATAATACTACTACTACTAATAATAATAGTAATAATACTATTATTAATAATAAGATTACTAATCATAATAACAATAATAATCATGATAATATTATTAATACTATTACTAATAATAATAGCAATACTAATACCAATAGTAATAGTAATAATAATAACCATCATACTAATACTAGAATAATACTAAGAAGAATAATACTAATACGAAGAAGAAGAGGAGGAGCAGGAGGAGGAGGAGGAGCAGGAGGAGGAGGAGGAGGAGGAGCAGGAGGGAGAGGAGGAGGAGAGGAGGAGGAGGAGGGAGGAGGAAAAGGAGACGGAGGAGGAGGCGGAGGAGGAGGAGGAGGAGGAGGAGGAGGAGGAAGAAGAGGAGGAGGAGGAGGAGGAGGAGGAGGAGGAATGATGATGATGATGATGATGATGATGATGATGATGATGATGAGGAGGAGGGAGGAGGAGTTGGAACGAGGAGGTGAGGAGGAGGGTGAGGAAGAGGAGGAGGAGAAGAGAGGAGGAGGAGGGAGCGGAGGGGAGAGAGGAGGAGGAGGAGGAGGAGGAGGAGGAGGAGGAGGAGGAGGAGGAGGTGGAGCAGGAGCAGGAGCAGGAGCAGGAGGAGGAGGAGGAGGAGGAGGAGGAGGAGGAGGAGGAACCGGGCCATGTTGGGGCCTTTATTGGGGGCTGGGTTTAAGGCCTTTAGCGCTGTCTCAGGTCGTCTTGGCGCTCCCAGGGCCCACTTGGATTCCTTCTGGGGTCCTTTAGGGCCCTCATTGCGTCATCTTGGGAGGGCCGCGATCAAAGACGGTGGCCCTGAATTACGGCCCCCCCCCATCGGGGCCCGAAACATCGCCGCCTCCTGGGGCTCTCCTGGGACGCTTTTGAGAGCCTGTGGACCCGCCTTGCAGCCCATCTGGGCCCCTCTTGTGGCTTGTGGCTCTCTTTGGCGATCTTGGGGTCATCTTGTGGCCTGACAAGCCCACGGGAATCGAAAAGGCGTGGATGCCAATACCATTGAAACACCCCAGGTTCTTTTACGGGTACCGTCTTGATGCCTTTTGGAGGCATGTTGGTGGCTATATAGAGTCATCTTGAACCAGCTTGAATGTCATCTCGAGGTGCCAACCCTTTTCAACAGTATGGGAGGGGCAAACAATTTGTGCAGGAGCGTGTAACCAATTGGCACTGCCCCTTTGGAGCTCGGAACATGCTCTTTTGAATTGCTGTTGGGACGGTATCGGGGCGCTCTTGGCTGCCTTCCGGGCCCTCTTGTAGCCCCTCGTGGGGCCCTTTTGGGTAATCTTGGATCCATCTTGAGGCACCTGATGCCCGTCGGAAGCGAAAAGACGACACGGCGCTGCACGTATGTCACATACACACAAAGGGACACTAGCCAGTGTTTGAATGATCTTTGGCCTCTCGGAGGCACCCTGGAGATGCGCCGTGGTCATTTCGAGCCGTCTTGGGGGCGTCTTGGGGCTTCTTGGAGACACGTTCGATGCTGTTTGAGCCATCTTGCGCTAGCTCGTGCCACCTTGAGCCAGTCTTTGGGCTATCTAGAGGCATCCCAGAGCTATCTTGGACCATCTTGGATGCCCTAACCCCTCGCGGCCTCTTCTTACCCCCCCAGGGGAGGGGGTAGGGCGAGGGGGTGCTGTTTCGAATGGAAACGCCACAACCTGTCTCGCTCAGTCCCACCCGCCCTCCTGCCATGTAAGTAGCACCCGAGACTGAGCTTGGCAAAGGTCACCATCGGATGGGCAGCCATCGGGGCAGATACAGACGCTAAACGCGTGACTCTCGCAAGGTGCGCCATGCTTGTCAGGTGCGCCAGGTGACAGGCTCGCCTGATGCGGCAGATGCGGCACGGGCGCCAAGTGTGCCACATGCTCCAGCCGCGCCAGGTGCGCCCCGCGCGCAGTGAACGGCGGCCACGGGTGCGCCACGCGCCCCGAGCCAGGCGGCCAGAGGTGCGCCAGTGCACGCGGCAGCACCCATCTGGCAACATGTTGAAATACCACCATCCCCGTCAAACACCGCTCCGAGGTGGCGGCGGAGTGGCCAGCATGGTGTATGGTGTGTGTACCCGTCAGCATTGGGCTTTGACACGGAGAGTAGGCGAGCGCGCAGGAGACATACATATATATACATATATATATATATATATACACCGACTCCCCCGCCAACACAAGTAACAAAGCGGTGGAGATTGATTGCGGTGTGCCCGCTCATGTTCAAGGATTAGCTGCCACGTGCAGTTTGTATTCTTTTTGACAGGGATGGTGTGGAGCGTGCCTGGATTCTTCCTCGTCGGTGGCCAGTCGAGTTGGGGAGGGAGTGCTTATCTCTAATATTGAACAGGGTAAACCCCTCACCGAAAGGTAATAATGGGGTTTGATGATGAGGCGACCTGAACCACCGAAGCCCAACGGGCTGGGGGAATCATCTGAGCCCTCGAGAGCAGGTGCTGTCGGCATTCGTCCGCTTCTACATCGCCGCAGAGAAGTTCGACCGGGCCTGCGACATCTACGAGCAGGCCCTTTTTTGCCTCCGCAAGTCCCTCGTCTCATTCCCCACTCTTCCTTCCTCACTCTTGTTTTCTAACTCTCCCTCTCTATCTCTCTCTCTCCCTCTCCCTCTCTCTCGTGCGTTCTCACTCTCGACCTCATTCCATTTCTCTCTCTCTCTATATATATCCCCATCTCTCTCCATCTCTCTCTCTCTCTTTTGGGGTCTCTCTCTCTCTCTCTTTTTTTTTAGTTTTTTTTTTTGTTCTCTCTCTCTCTCTCTATATATATATATCTGTATCTCCACGTGTCCCTGTCTCCATCTCTCAGTCCCTTGGTCTCGGAGTGTGTCTGGCCCCCTCAATGTCCGACTCCTCTCTCTCTCTCTGTCTCTGTTTACGTCTCCGTCTCCGTCTCCGTCTCCGTCTCCGCCTCTTCCCCTCTCTCTCTCATTCCACCTCTCTCTGCACATCAGCATGCACTGCATAAAATGCACAGGAGATCCAGACCCCTGGCCCGGGGCCCTGCGCTGGCCCCCCCCCTGCTTGTACGTGGCTGGTCCCGCCCGCCCCCGCGCGCGCGCACAGGCGTGCCAGGGCGGGGACAAGCTATCCCTCGACTCGCGCTCCGAGAGGAGCACGGGCGCGCGTCGCCGTCGCCGTCGTCGTCGCCGTCTTCGTCGTGGTCGCTGCTTCGGTGTCGTCGCCGCCGCCGTTGCTGGCGTTGCCGTCGTCGGCGTTGCCGTCGTCGTCGTCGCCGCCGCTGCTGCCGCCGCCGCCGCCGTTTCGTGGAAGAGGGTCGGGCTCTTTTGGGCCTCAGTGGGCCTCTCCAGGGCCTCTTGGGAGGAGGAGGTGGAGGAGGAGGAGGAGGAGGAGGAGGAGGAGGAGGAGGCAGGAGCATCGAGGATCCGTCCGACGGGCGAACAGACCACGGCGACAGGACGACCTCGTCGCCACCCACACGCCCGCCCATTGAGGGAGTGTGGGAGACGACTGGACCGTCCAGGGCGCGGCTCCCAAGGGCCGCGGCCGCGCGGCTCCCAAGCGCCGCGATAGACCTCAGATGATGTCGACGTGGACGCCCTCCGCGACGAGGCCGCCGCCGAGGACGAAGTGGGGCGTGCCGAAGCCGAACCCCACGATGCACGAGGGGGTGGGGAGACGGCTCCCGACCGTGAGCGGTCAAGGTCCCATCCGCCTCCCCGGGCCGCCCCCCCGTGCAGCCCTGGAACGCTGGCTGGCGGCGCAGCGCTCCCCGCTCCCGCGCCATGCGGGTGAGGTCCGTCACGGCCTCCATCAGGTTCACGGGGTCGCTGGGCGGCTCGATCGTCGCCGCGCGCACGGAGCCGCAGGCGCGCGAGAGCTCGCCGAGGCACTCGCGGAGCTCCGCGAGCTGCGCCTCCGACCGGGCCGAGGGCGCACGCACCGCCGCGCCAGGAGCCGCCTCCGCCACGGGCGCCACAGGCTCCGGCGGGGCAGCCGCCGTCGCGACGGCGTCCCGAGGGGCCACCCGCCGCACGGCGTCGGCCCACTCGTCATCCAGGTCATCCGCACCGTCGGCACCAGCAGCAACATGCGCGCCTCCCACCGCCACCGCGGCAGCAGGCATCGGCCATGGCTACGACCTCCACCTCCATGCCGTCGAGGGCGTCAGGCGCGCCAGCGCCTGGCGCCATGCGCGCCGCCCTCCGCTGGCGCCGCCGCCGCCGCCTCGCGGAACGCGCCGCGGGGTCGGCGGCCGCAGCAGCAGGGCGGCCAGGAAGCACCTCATCGCCTCCAGCAACAGGCGCCGCCGCGGCCTGCTCCACGCGGACCCGCAGCGCGAAGAGCGCAGCGGACACCGCGGAGCGCGCCACAGCCGCAGCCGTGCGCCTCGGCATGCCAGCAGCACCGCGCACCGCCGCCTCGACCAGGGCAGCAGCGGCGGCGTCCGTAGCCCGAGCTCCTCTAGCACCTCGCGCGGCGGCCATCGCAGGGACGACCGAGGCAAGGGGCCTGCGAACGCTTGAGCCAGAATGAGGAGGAGGAGGAGGAGGAGGAGGAGGACGAGGAGGAGGAGGAGGAGGAGGAGGAGGAGGAGGAGGAGAAGGAGGGAGGAGGAGGGAGGAGGATGAGGAGGGAGGAGGAGGAGGAGGAGGAGGAGGAGGAGGAGGAGGAGGAGGAGGAGGAGGAGGAGGAGGAGGGAGGAGGAGGAGGCCCTCTGGGCCTCTCCCGGGCCTCTCCAGGGCCTCCAGGGCTCCTGTGGGCCTCTCCAGGCCCTCGCGCGTGCGCGGAGGCGCCGGGGCGGCCCCGGGGCTGGCCCTTGCGAGACCTTTCTCTGTCTCTCTCTCTCTCTCTTGATTGTTGTCTTGAACAGTTGCAGATTAAGTCGGGCAGGTCCCCCTACAGGAGCAAAATAGTAAAGAATAGTCTGGGGACGATGTTTCGATTAGGTCTGACCATTGTCCAGTATTTTGGATTCTTTTTCATTTTTCGTACAAAATCCGCCTCTAGGAGTACATGCCCGACCTAAAATTATGAATGCTATTCCCCTCATTCCCCTGAGGCGAGAAGATTTGTTTTACGCTTTTTGCGCTGATGCTGTGCGACCGCCTAGAAGTGCTATCATCCCGCAGCAGTCACCGGACCAAGCAGCGTGCAGGAAAGGGTACCACATGCTGTCGGTCACCTTGCTGGTGGAGGGTTGCGCGGAGTGGACCCAGGATCTATGGCTTGGATTGATGGATTTCGAGAAGGCGTTCGATACGGTTGAACTCGCGAATTTTGGGGAAGTTCCTCGTATTTTGCATGTTGGTGAAGGGTATGTTGCGCTTCCTCAGAAGCTGTACAAGCATCAAGCTGCATCGGTCTCTGCGGGGGGTACATTGTGGAGTCAAACAGGGCGATCATACCTGCGCGTTTTTTTCATAACCAGGATTGGAATTTGTTTCGCAACTTCAGAAACGTGGTGTAATAGCTTCAACAAGCGGAGAAGAGGATGTTATTACGGATTGATGGTGGTGGAAACGCTGGGAGACCCTTTAACGACCTTCTGGTTCGCAGACGATGTTTTATTGATCGCCGTTGACAAAGCGGACCTTTCCCACATGTTGGCGGAACTGATGCAACAAAGGCAGCTGACGTTGGGTTTGATGTGCGTTCGCGGGAGACGAAGGTACTCACGTGATCCAGCTTGGGTTTGCCCTCCTGCATCATAACTGAAGGCGCTGGCGTAGATGTTGTCCCACCAGCGAAGTGCGATTTCGAGTCCTCTAACAGGATAATGGAGCATGGCGCTGTTTTGCGAAATTCTTGGACGTGATTTGTTCGAGTTTCTACATGCTTTGGTCCAGATTACTTTTTGAAGCTGTGGACACGCCGACCGCGATGTACAGATGCGAGTGCTGGACACCCAACGTGCGTAGTCGTCGCATGCTGCGCGCGACCTGGCGGAAGATGGTGCGGAAGATATTGCGCACCCCGAGAGGCGTCGAAAACCTGTGGGTAGATTGCGTGCGGCGGGCAACGATGCTCGTGGAGGCAAGACGCGCCCACTGGGGTTCCCGAAATTGGGCCATCGCGCATCCTAGAAAAAATATGAATTTTGCCGTTATGGCGGCGCACGGCAGCGCAGAGAAGCGGACTCGCCGTCTCCTGCGTTTGCGCCCATGGCGTGGCTGGTTGGCCGCACGTCGACCAGGTAGACCGCGTGTTCGATGCGGGTATGCAGTGAATCACGTCCTTTGATATGTAGCTGTTTCTTCCCTCTCCCTCGTCCTCTTTTTCCCCTCCCCCCTCCCGTCTCTCCATCTTGCCCTGCTTCGCCCAACAGTTGTCTCACTTACTTTTCTGTCGCTGTCACGAACGAGGGCCCCCGCGCACGATCGTCAGGCTGTTCGGTTGCACAGTTCCAGTTGTCGCCGTTTTCTGTGATCTCCTGTGTGCTTTTCCGGGAGCTGGCACGCAGGCCGCTCGAATAAGAATCCCTTCTCCCCCCTGATCCTGTGTGGAATATGTCCGGCCGCCAGGATCTCAAGCGATGTATTATCCTATGTTTCTTTACGCTCCGATTGGTTTCGATGTTTCAACTTAGCTTGATCTCTCCGTCTCTTTCTGTCTCTCAGATTTCGGGTGACGCCAGGAGGATAACCAAGCATACAGGACCGGTCTTCGAGCGGTGGTGTACGGATCCCCCCGTTCATTTTGGGAGCAGACCTCGGCACCTTGGCACTGGATGCTCTTCTTCGTCCTTGGCTGGATGGTGGCGCTGTGCACGTCCAAATCCACGTCAGAGAACTAGGCGAAAAGAGGCCCGGGGTGGTTTGGTAAAAGCAGTGCTTGCCAGCGATGCCCCCCCAGTGAGCTGTTGCACCCTGGGGGTGCGAGCTGTGTGGTGCAATCCTTGTGGTGCAAATTATGCTTGCTGCAGGCAGTGTGGTGCAGGCTATGCGGTGTAACCAGTGGTGCAAACTGCGTGTGGTGCAAACTATGCGTGGTGCAACCGAGGTGGTATGCGCTATGTTGTGAGAGCGATGTGGACTAAGGCTGTATGGTGTAAGCTGTAGGGTGGAAGCACCGTTGTGTCAACTATGCGGTGCAGGTTGCGTGTTTTAAACAGCACCGGGCGCCCACAGTCGCCAACCAGGCGAATCCCCGGCAAACCCAGCCAGTGCACGGGGCGCCAACGAGCCGCCCTCTTGTGCGAAGCCTCAGCGGGCCCAGCCAGCGCACGAGGCGCCCACGAGTCGCCCACGGTGGCCCGCCAGGCGAACATCTGGCAGACCCAGCCAGCCAACGGGGCTTCTACGGACCGCCCAGTAGGCGAAACCTCAGCAGACCGAGCCAGCGCACGGGGCGCCCACGAGGCGCCCACGGCGGCACGCCAGGCGTCGAATGGGGGATCGACTACAGAATTGACTCATCCTGACATGGATTTCTCCGCCGAGTCTGCGCAAAATGCGTAGGATGCTCCGTAGATGAACGGCGCATCCTGCGCATTTCATGTAGATTCGACGGAGCGTCAATTTTGGGGTGACTGGGTTGCGTACCGTGGAAACCCATGCAAAGACACACCCTGCTTGCCTCCAGGGTGCCCCGGATTTCTTAGGTCTCGATGGTTTTGCTGTGGGAAGCGTGGCTTTCCCCACACCCGAAGTCCATGCACGTCTCTTGGGGTCTCCAGGCTGGGTTTCTTGTGGATGGCTTCTTGTGGTCGGGCTCCTACTGTTAAGTCGGGCCTGTCCCTCCACGGGAGGAAAATCCAAAAATAGTTTAAAAAATAGTCTGGGAACGATTTGTCGATTACTTGCGGACCGTTTTGGGATTGTTTTTGGACTCTTTTTTATTCTTCGTCCAGAATCCGCCTGTAGGGGGAAATGCCCGACCCAATCCCGCTGCCGCCGGTGCCCTACTCCACGGCGAGGCCTCGACCCGCCCACCCGGCGACGACGAGCGGCGACGGGCGGCGCGACGGAGCCAACGCGACGGCGAGCCGGCGCGCGCGGCGCCACAGAGGGCGCGGCCGCGAGCGGCGGCCACGAGCGGCGAGGAGCGGGTATAGCCAGGACCCCGGGTAAGGGGACGCGGTTAGTGGTAGGGCCTTTGGGGCCCCTCAGTTGGCCAGATTCACTAAACCAGGTGTGCCGCAGCTGGTGTTCTTCGGGTGACGGCGGTTCCGGTTGGTGGAAATGGGACGGGGGGGCGCCCCCGGTGTAAATCACTAAACCAGGTTCTACTAAACCCAGTTCTGCCAACGCCCGAGAGGAGCCCGGCACGGGCGGCCACGGTCGGAAGCTGGAACATACGCATTACCAGTGGCGGGCTGTTGTTCAAATCCCACGCTCTTTGAAGGGTCGGGGGCGACGACGGGGAGGTGTGGTGTGTTTTTTTTTCCTTGTTTGTCCGAGGGAAGCAACGAAAAATGTATACACCATAATCCCGTATACACCAGGATCCGCGTTCTTCTTCGAATTTCAGCGCAGTGACGGAAGCAGCGTCGGTGTATAGAGTTCGTCTCCCTACACGGGCCGCGTCCCCCGACGCCCAGCACTCGGGCGGCGAGAAGTAACCCGAGGGAGAGGCGCGAGCCAGGCCCTGAGATCCGACGCACCGAAAAAGTTGGAGCAGGCGGTTTTTGATCGTTGTCGGCCTCTGGGGCCTTCGCTGGGCCTCGGGAGCGTCAAAAAGCGACTCGGGAAGAGAAAACTGGCCCCAGGGAAGTGGTCCGGACCTCCAGGGCCCACGCATCGGACAGATTTTGGAGCAGCCGGAGGTTTGGGGGGGTGGTCCCCTGGTGGGGTGGCCGCCCCCCCTCTCGCTCGAGACGTCCCCTGGCCCCCCAGTCCGGGGAGGCACCCTCCAGAGTCGCCAGAGCTCATCGGAGAAGGAGAACAGCGTACACATAAGCTTGTGGCGCTCCGCGCGGATTTCTTGGATCTGCGTTGGAGCGCCCGGGCGGCGCGGAGCGCGCCAGGGAGGGGGTCCAGCTCAGATCCAAGACGTCCGCGCGGACTGCCAAAAGTTTCTGTTTATGCGCTTGTCGTTCCTCGAACTTGGGCGACAAAAAACACGGGGTCCAACTGCGCCGACATTGGCGTGTAAGCTCCCCGCGTAAGGTCGCGCATGAGCGCCCTCGCCTCCACTGTGGCGTGCATCGCCGGCGGCCCGCGTACGCCACCGCGTAAGGTCGCTCTGACAGCTCTCGTAAGGCCCGTTTTTTGATCGTCGCTCATTTAATTCTTTGAAGGACCGAAGCAAGACCCCTTAGTTCAACCACTGCGTGGGGCAGGGTTGCAGAAACATGAACTCTGGGCGAGGCCCGCGCGGATTTCTTGGCTCCGCGCTGGGCCACCTGGCGGTGCAGGAGGTGGCGCGCTCCGCGCGCCTGGGAGGGGGTCCAGCGCCGATCCACCAAACCACCCCAACCCAACCCGAAGGCCCAAATTTATCCTCGATTTCCAGTGGGGGGGGGGTCGGGTAACACTGAAAAAACACATGGAACCCGTACCCCCCCCAACCCGAAATTCGGGTCAAATTCGTGTCTTCGGGTTGGGTTGGGCTGGTCTGGTAGGTAGTCAGTCCAGCGCCGATCCAAGGAATCTGCGCAAGTTGCTGTTTACACAGTGCCCTATTTTCGGCGGCGCGCCGATGGGGGCTCGCTCGGGGCGGGGCTCGCTCGGGCCCGGGCCGGGCAGGTCGGCCCGGTGCGATGATGATTTTTGGAGGAGGAGGAGGAGGAGGAGGAGGAGGAGGAGGAGGAGGAGGAGGAGGAGGAGGAGGAGGAGGAGGAGGAGGAGGAGGAGGAGAGGAGGAGGAGGAGGAGGAGGGGGAGGAGGAGGAGGAGGAGTGGCTTTCCGGGGCCTCGGACGACTCCCCTCAGATCTGGGCGTCGCGATTTTTTCAACACCGGGCGTTTTCGCCCGGTTTCGGGCACTGGGATCCTCACAGGTCGATTCGGTTAGAGAAAAAAACAAGATGGTGTCCAGGGCTCTGGTCCTGATTTTTCGTGATGTTGCGACTTTTTCGCAACGTCAGATCTCAGGGTCTGTTGAGCTCGCTCCCGACGGGCGCTCTGGACCAGGGGTCTCCAGGCCTCCCAAAGTGGGGACGGAGTAGGTGGGGTCGGAGGTTCTGAGGGTCGGGCCGCATCGTCGATGCATTGACGACTTGGCTCGAGGTGTCAGCCCAGATCTCTCCATGCCAACGGGCGCCGATGCATCGGCGATGCATCGGCGATGCGGCGCGATCCTCCGACCCCATCTACTCGGACCTTATCTGGGAGGCCTCCAAGGGGATCGTCTCTGCACCGTCTCTGCCGTTTTTTACTGGGCCCCGCCCGTGGAAGGATCCTTTCTGGGTATGCCTTCGACAGTTCTCTAGAAGCTGGGACCATGCTCATCCTGGGCGTTTGAAGTGCTCTGTTCCCATGCTTGTCAAGAGCGGGCAGCGGAAAGGGACCCCTGCATGCACTGTGGGACCCGGACTCGGCGACCTCTCGGGCTGCTGCCGCTCGTCCCGCCGATGCCCGTTGTGGCGCGTGCCGCGGGCTTCCGCACTGCGCCACACGGTGCAGAGCCACGACCCGACGCGCCCCTGCGCGCCAGCATCGGCTCGAGCCATGGGCAGCTCGGAGGCGCTCCGGGCCGCACGGGCCTGGGCTGTCACAAGGATCATGTCGGGCGTGGCCCCCCACAGGGGGATTTTGAACGAAAGATAAAACATACCCCCAAGATAGTCAAAAATAGTCCAAACATAGTCTGGGGACTATTTTTTAACCTTTTTTGGGGTATTTTATGACCTTTCGTCGAAAATCCCCCTGTAGGGGGACACGCCCGACGTAACACGAGGATGACCAGGCCCGAGTAGCCGGCAACACCACGGCCGGCCGCCATGGCACACGAGCTCCACCCGGGCGCCCACGTGCGGGTGGCGGGCCTGCGCGTCGACACGGACCTCAACGGCTGCGAGGGCGTGTGCCGCGCGTGTAGGGGGCCACACGCGAACCCTACCCCTACCCCCACGACTTCTGAGGGGGAGGGTGGGGTTCACTTCGCTCGGGAGCTCCCGAGCGAAGTGAACCCCACCCTCCCCCTCAGAAGTCGTGGGGGGTAGGGGTAGGGTTCGCGTGTGGCCCCCTAGTGTGGAACCCGCAGAGCGGCCGCTGGACGGTCCGCGTCGGAGACGGCGAGAGGAACCTCAAGCCAGACAACCTGGAGGTGGTCGCCTGCCTGTGCCCCGGCGCCGAGGTGAAGGTCGTCGGGCTGGTGGGCGCGGCGCACCTCAACGGATCGTCCGGAAGCTGTGAGAGCTGGCAGCAGGAGACCGGCCGCTGGATGGTCTGCCTGGGCGGGGGCGTCGTGAAGTCCATCAGGCCGGAGAACCTGTACCTCAAGCGGGGCGCCAAGAGGAGGAGGGCCGCTCCCCGCGAGGTCCGCGAGGTGCGGCTCCCGAAGGGCTGGGCTGGCCTCTCGTTCGGCTGTGGCGATGGCGGCCGCCTGACGGTGACAGAGGTGCCGAAGGCCTGCTTCTCCTCGGCCAATTTCGGAGCCGCCGCCGCGTCCCAGGTGTCCGACGTCGCGCCCGGCGACGAGGTGGTCTCCATCAACGGGGAGGCGCCCGGGCGCCTGATGGAGCGCATCGCCACTGCAGGGGACGAGCTGAACACCTGCGGCCGCGCGCACAGGCCGGGGTCCGTGGGGAAGCTCGACCCCGACCCGTGCATCTCGTGCGACGCCCTGCGGCGCCACCGCGGCCTGGGGCTCCACGTGGCTCTGCAGATGTGGATGCGGGCGGTGAAGCGCGACATGCCCATCGTCCTCGGCGTGGTGTCGGAGGCGCCCAGCGGCCCCGAGAGGGCGGTGCGCGGCTCGGGGTCGGTGGTGCAGGTGTCATCCGCCGCGGCGTGCCCTGCCAGCAAGAGGCTTGCCTTCGCGCCCGAGCTGAGCCGCTGAAGCCAGCGAGCCGGCCAAAAAACGGAGATCTCATGGCCCTCCTCCTCCTCCTCCTCCTCCTACTCCTCCTGCTCCTGCTCCTCCTCCTCCTCCTCCTCCTCCTCCTCCAGGGACAGCACCGAGGTGGGCCCAGCACTGCTGGTATGACGTCTTCGTGGTGGTGCCGCCGAGGCCCAACTTGCCTCCGAGGCGGCCAGGACCTGCTCACAGACAGAGCAGGCGACGCCTCCGCTGCTGCCGCCGCCACGGCCTGCCGCCACGGCCGGGGAGGCCGCCCCTTGCCAGGAGCCTCATGAGCGCCGCGATGCGGTGCGGCCGCGGCGTCCTCGCGCAGGGCTTCCTCGACAGAGGCCCGCCCTCCACGCGCGCTCGAGGCCGCCGGAGGCCCCTCGTCGGAGGCCGTCAGTCGGAGGTCTCGTCAGAGGCCTCTCTCGCACTCCGTGTTCGGCAACAGGGGGGCTCCATTCCTCAGCTCCACCCACGGCATCGGGAACGGGGCCCGTTCGGCTGCCCGCTCGGCGGCCGAACGGGCGCATACACTGAATGGGCTAGGGGAGGAGGAGGAGGAGGAGGAGGAGGAGGAGGAGGAGGAGGAGGAGGAGGAGGAGGAGGAGGAGGAGGAGGAGGAGGAGGAGGAGGAGGAGGAGAAGGAGGAGGAGAAGGAGGAGCAGGAGGAGCAGGAGCAGTAGCAGGAGCAGTAGCATGAGCAGGAAGAAGAGGAGGATTCATTATAGGAAGGCTAAGACTAAGGATAACACTACGAATACTACAACGTATCTTAATGCTAAGAATACTCAGAACGAGAATCATGCGATTCATTTTTGAAAGGATACTAATAGTAATCTTGTTCAATACTATTCAGAACAATTATAAGGCAGACACTGATAATAAGAACAGTATCAACTAATGTTAATAAGACGACAACGACAAACTCGACTGACACAGTTATTAATCTTACAACCAATGATACCACTTTTAATACTACTAGGAATAAGCAGAGTAATACTATTACGAATACAAATACCTAACACAACTACTAACAAGAAGAGGAGGAGGCAGATGAGGAGGAGGAGGAGTAGGAGGAGGAGGATGCTGAGGAGGAGGAGCAGGAGGAGCAGGCGTAGGAATGGGAGGAGGCGGAGGGCGGAGGAGTAGGAGACGGAGGAGGAGGAGGAGGAGGAGGAGAGGAGGAGGAGGAGGAGGAGGAGGAGGAGGAGGAGGAGGGAGGAGGAGGTTGAGGAGGGAGGAGGAGAGGAGAGGAGGGAGGAGGAGGAGCGGAGGAGAGGAGGAGGAGGAGGAGAGGAGGAGGAGGAGGAGGAGGAGACCAGAGGAGGAGAGGAGGAAGGAGGAGGAGGAGGAGGAGGAGGAATGAGGAGGAGGAGGAGGAGGAGGAGGAGGAGGAGGAGGAGAGGGAGGAGGAGGAGGGAGGAGGAGGAGGAGGAGGAGGAGAGGGAGGAGGAGAGGAGGAGGAGGAGGAGGAGGAGGAGGAGGTGGGAGGAGGAAGGAGGCAGGGGGAGGAGGGGGAGGAGGAGGAGGACTTTTTGGGCTTCGCGGCTGGGGGGGGGGGGGCGTGCGGGGCGCAACACAGGCCAGAGCTGACGCTCACGCCAGTGTGAACAGTGCTGGTGGGCCCGCAACCATTTCCTGGAAGACCCGCGCTGCCGACCCGCCCATCGTATCTGCCCACCCGCAGTTCCTTCATCAGCATCACCATCATCATCCACCTTGCCTCCCGCTCGCGCGGGCTGGACGACATACAGCCGTAGTAGGTGCACAGGGTTGTCGTGGCGCTCGCGCGACACAGGTCGGCGAGTGAAACAAAAAAATCCACCTTACCTTCCGCCCACATCCAGCTACTACGCAGGCGCAGGAGCAGGAGCGAAGGGGGGGGCAGTGGAGAGCTGGGGGAGGGGGAAGCCTAGGGGGGAAACGCTGGGCCCTCGACGCGAGTCGTTGCTCAGCTTCCGATCCCAGTCCCTTCATGGAATCCTTGCCCTGGTCCGCTGCCAATGCCTGGCACACGAAACGTGCAGCACGGGGATCGGCAGGAGGAGCACGATGAGCCAGAGGCCCTGCACCCACGGCCCGTCGAGCCAAGCCAAGGGTCCTTGCTCTTGTCCGTGAGCACGCCTTGGACTCTGGCTCGATGACGGGGATCAGCCCGGCAATGCTGGATTGGCGGAGGAAGGCCAGTATCAGCACCAACTTCAAGGGGATCTGCAACTCCAGAAGTATATGTCCAGGAGGGATGAGGATGAGGATGAGGATGAGGATGAGGATGAGGATGATGATGATGAGGAGGAGGAGGAGGAGGAGGAGGAGGAGGAGGAGGAGGAGGAGGAGGAGGGACGATCGAGACGAGATACGCGAGTAGGAGGATCGAGACGGAGGATTGGAGGGAGGAGGAGGAGGAGGAGGAGGAGGTGGAGGAGGAGGAGGAGGAGGAGGAGGGGGGAGGGTGAGGAGGAGGGAGGAGGAGGGAGGGGAGAAGGAGGAGGAGGAGGAGGATGAGGAGGAGCTTCTCGGATCGAGAGTGCTCGGAGAGGGACACCCCCGAGGGGGGGTCGGCCTCGCCGGGTCGGCGCACCGCGACGCGCGCCGGAGCGCCGCCGACGCTCTGTGGCTGTCTGCGGCGGGGGTCGGCGGCGGGGCTGTCGGCGGGGCTGGGGCCCCGTGGGCGCTTCATCGTGGAGCTCGGAGCGTGCTTGCTGCTGCTGCTGCTGCTGCTGCTGTTGCAAGTACCGAGTAGGGGATCGACTACAGAATCGATTTACCCCAGAATTGGTTTTCCCGTCGAATCTGTGAGAGATATGATGATGCTCCGCAGATCCACAGAAGGTTCTACGTGTTTTCCGCAGATTTCGACGGGGCAATCAATTCTGGGGTAAGTCGATGTGATCGTTTTCTTATTCATTGTTGTGCCGATCGGCGCGGGCCCTCGCCCCCTTCCCCCCCGTGGAGTAGATGTTGATTGTTTTTTGGCGCCCGTTTCGAGCAGGTGGAGTCACCCCCATAGGACGCAGTGGTGCAAACAGTCGCACTCAGCAGAGTGTCCAGAGCCAGACGCGCCCCCTCCCCCCCCCCTTCTGCTCAATGTCGAAGCGCCGAATCAGAAAACGCTCGGAGGTTGATAGACCTCCTACCCTGACACGTCGATTAGCGAATTGGCCGTTTTCGCTTCGCGAGAGGGCGTCGCGGCCGTCATTTTTGCGGGTCCAGGTCCGTCGGTTTCGGTCTCAGGCTGTTTTCACTGAAGGGAGGCTTACGAAAGGGAGGTTTGTCCACCGCCGAAAAACGGCCCACAATTCTTTCGTCGATCCCCTGCTCGAAATCACCGCCAGCACGGCTGCCGCCACGCGTGCTGCGTAGCCGCTGCTGCCCTCGAGGCGGACCCGGGGCGCTCTCGGAGCGTTCTCCGGAGCGCTCCGGCACGGCCGCGGCGCCCGACGTCTGTCGGGGGCGGCCAAGAGGGGGGTGATGGCCAGGGCGGGGTGGATATCATGGCGGGGGCCATGATATCTCCCCAGATTTCATGGCGCCTCTGCTTACCTCATTATGTCCGCGGCCCTCTTGGGCCGCGCACATTCCGCCAGTCGTGATTTGCGCCCCCCCGTCTCGGACGCCCCCCTCCTGGCCGCCCCCGGCATCTCCTCCAGAGCCGCCGAGTCTCAGAGGTCCCCGTTTCATCCTGGTCCGATATTGTCCTGGTCCTGGCTTCGTCCCATTCAGAGAGGGAAACGGCATGAGCATAAACTTTTGACGCTCCGCGCGGATTTCTTGGATCCGCGCTAGGCCCCCCAGCCTGGCGGCGCCTCCGGCGCCGCCCTTGGCGCGCTCCGAGTGCCAAGGAAGGGGTTCCAGCTCAGATCCAAGAAATCCACGCGGACCGCCAAAAGTTCATGTTTGTGCCGTTGTTTGTTCCTCTATCTCAGAGGTCCAAGTTTCATCCTGGTCCAATATTGTCCCAGCCTGGCTTCGTCTTACGCCCGCTCTTCCTTTCCTTCCTGCCCGCGCCGCCCAGCGCCGTCTGACATCGCGAAGCACGTCGCCATGATCCGCAACTGTGCGTCCGAAGGCCCTGCGCAGCGGTCACAGGAAGTGTACAGCCAGAGGTGGAGAACACGAGAAGGACCAGGGGGTGCAGCAGGATAAGGTAACTTCAAAATGGTCAGAACATCTCCTGGGCGCTCCAAGAGGGCCGTGGTAGATGGGGCCGGAGGATCACGTCGCACTGCTGACGTGTCGGCGATGCGGTGCGATCCAGACCCCGATATTTCCCATCTCGACGCCTCCGATGCAGCACCGCCGACGCGGGGTGATCGTTCGACCCCATTTTTGCTCTGGCCTCATTTTGGCGGCCACCAGTATCGCCATAACAGGATGCGCTGCAAGATACCTCAGGAGCACTGCATGCTACGACGGCGTTAACAGCGACGGCGACGGCGACTGCGAGGGCAAGGGCAAGGGTGACGACGGCGACGAGCTCGACGACGACGACGACGCATGACGACGACGACGGCGACGACGACGAACGACGAGGAAGGCGAAGGCGAAGACGACGACAAGGGAGACCGAAACGAAGAGACGAAGGCACAACGCAGGGATTTACGAGGGAGCGCGCGTTCTCGAGGCAACCTGAAGGGCGCCACGACGGTGTCGAGTCCCTGGCCACCAGTGCGGTGGACAGAGCTGAACAGCCGTGGTTGTACAACGCCGTGCTATGGACGACTGCGTTAGGAGTGCAGGACCTGCGTTTCGCGCGCGTGAGGACGGGTGGACCCGGGCGCCCGCTATCTGCATTCTGGCGATGCCATCGCCATGTCCACTCCTCCTCCTCCTCCTTCCCGTACTCATCCTCTCATGCTCCTCCTACTCCTCTACCTCCTCCCCTATCCTCCTCTACCTCCTGGCTCTTGGCTCTGACTCCGCCTTCTCCTTCCTCAGCCTCCTCAGCCTCATTCCTACCCTCTACTCACTAATCACCTATCACTACTCACTCTCACTACCTCCTCCCCCCTCCCCTCCGGAGGAGGATCGGCGTCTACGGTTCCCTGGCCACCCGGATCTCCTCGTGTCGTGGGAACACGAAGACGGAGGGTTTTTGGTAATTTTTTGGCCTCCAGCGGCCCTCACTGGGTCCCAGGACCGTCAAACATGGGCTCAATGCGAAGAGCCGGTCCTTGGAAGGGTGTTTCGGGGGTGGACAGAACCCCGAGCAGTGACACGTCGATTAGTGAATTGTCCGTTTTCGGTTCTCGAGAAGGCGCCGTGGCCGTTATTTTCCAGGCTTGCGCCTGGGCCTCAGGCCGTTTTCACTAAACCACGTTTTGCTAAAGGGGGGTCTGTCCATCCCCGAGTGTTTGGGCCAGCTAGGATCGGTGCATGTGCTTAGCTCTCCGTCTTCGGGGCGACGCGTTGGGCGGAGGGAGGTGGAGGTTTTCGGCTGCGTTCGGCGTTTTTCAATTTTCCTTTGCTTTTGTTGTTGTCGGCGGGTTTCGGATCTCATAGCTTTTTGCGGCAGCTGCGCCTCGTCGAGGGAGCCCCAAAGTCGTCCCGAGCGGCCGCCCAGGACTTTGACGTTCTGTTTTTCTCTTGGGCCTCTCTCGGATGCCATCCTGGCCTTGTCAAGGATGCGTGCGACCGTGGCCACGAGGGTAGGCAACCACGCGCGAATCCCTCCCCTGCGCGTCCTACAGCCCTCCTCGAAATCAAGCGCACATTTTTACCTAACAGCTTTTGCTGATAGGTTTCTAGTGGGGTCAAAAGAGAGCATCTGGACTCCACAGGGGGGTCTGGGCGGGTGCCGGGGAGGAGGGCCGGGAACAGAGCCGGGCTCGTTTTAAGCCAACAGTCACACACTTCGTGCTATCTTCGACCCTCCCAGAACTCCTATTCCCGGGCCACATTTTGAATATACCGGAGCCAAATGTAGGGCCACTTCGTGCTCTTCGACTTCCCAGAACTCCATTCCCGGGCCACATTTTGGATGCCCGGAGCCACCTGTAGGCCACTTCGTGCTCTTCGACTTCCCAGAACTCCATTCCCGGGCCACATTTTGGATGCCCGGAGCCAACTGTAGGCCACTTCGTGCTCTTCGACTTCCCAGAACTCCATTCCCGGGCCAAATTTTGGATGCCCGGAGCCAACTGTAGGCCACTTCGTGGTCTTCGAGTTCCCAGAACTCCATTCCTGGGCATGATTTTGAATGCCCGGAGCCAACTGTAGTCCACTTCGTGTTCTTCGAGTTTCCAGAATTCCATTCCCGGGCCACATTTTGAATGCTGAGGCAGGCTGAGGCTGAGGCTGAGGCAGGCTGAGGCTGAGGCAGGCTGAGGCTGAGGCCGAGGCTGAAGGCAGACTGAGGCTGAGGCTGAAGCAGGCTGATGCTGCGGCAGAGGCAGGCTGAGGCTGAGGCAGGCTGATGCTGAGGCAGGCTGAGGCTGAGGCTGAGGCTGATGCAGGCTGAGACCGAGGCAGGCTGAGGCTGAGGCCAAGGCTGAAGGCAGACTGAGGCTTTGGCTGAAGCAGGCTGAGGCTGAGGCTGAGGCTGAGGCTGAGGCAGGCTGAGGCTGAGGCTGAGGCAGGCTGATGCTGAGGCAGGCTGAGGCTGAGGCAGGCTGAGGCTGAGGCTGAGGGTGATGCAGGCTGAGGCTGAGGCAGGCTGAGGCGGAGGCCGAGGTTGAAGGCAGACTGAGGCTGAGGCTGAAGCAGGCTGAGGCTGAGGCTGAGGCAGGCTGAGGCTTAGGCTGAGGGTGAGGCTGGCTGATGCTGAGGCAGGCTGAGGCTGAGGCTGAGGCTGATGCAGGCTGAGGCTGAGGCAGGCTGAGGCTGAGGCCGAGGCTGAAGGCAGACTGAGGCTGAGGCTGAAGCAGGCTGAGGCTGAGGCTGAGGCAGGCTGAGGCTGAGGCAGTCTGAGGCTGAGGCTGAGGCAGGCTGAGGCTGAGGCTGTGACTGCGACTGCCGTTGCCACTGCGACTGTCATCGCGAATGCGACTACGACTGCGAGAACAGCAGAATTCTACAACTGGATTCTCATCCGAATCTTAAGGGGAATGCTTCCAGATATGCTCCTACACATCGCTGTTAGGTTGCTTTGCCGGGATAATTCATGCTGATCGACACGCGAAACGCGGCCCGCGGGGTCATACTTCTATGTTTACAGTCGCCAGTTTCGGCGTCGAAAGTTTGGGGTCCTGGGGCGCCGGCACGTCGCGGAAAAACTTGCGTTTGATTTCGAGGAGGGTTGTGCCGGCGCTCTGCTCTACTCTACTCCACTCCGCTCCGCTCCGCTCCGCTCTACTCTACTCTACTCTACTCTACTCTACTCTACTCTACTCTACTCTACTCCACTCTACTCCTCTTTACTATACTCTGCTCTACTCTACTCCACCCTGCTCTACTCTACTTCACTTTACTGAGCTCTACCCTACTCTACTCTCTACTCTACTCTACTCTACTCTACTCTACTCTACTCTACTCTACTCTACTCTACTCTACTCTACTCTACTCTACTCTACTCTACTCTACTCTAACTCTACTCTACTCTACTCTACTCTACTCTACTCTACTCTACTCTACTCTACTCTACTCTACTCTACTCTACTCTACTCTACTCTACTCTCCTCTCCTCTACTCTACTCTACTCTACTCTACTCCTAGTCTACTCTGCTCTACTATACTCCGCTATACTCTACTCTATTCTGTTATATTCTACTCCACTCTGCTCTATCCTACTCTACGCCGTTCTACTTTTTCCTCTCTCTACTCTCCTCTACTCTGCTCTTCTCTGCTCTGCTCCGCTCTGCTCTGCTCTGCTCTACTCTGCTCTGCTCTGCTCTACTCTTCTCTGCTCTGCGCTGCTCTGCTCTGCTCTACTCTAACTCTTTGGCTAGCCTACTCTACTCTACTCTTGTATTCTCCTCTCCTCTCCTTTCTCCTTTCTCCTCTCCTCTCCTCTCCTTTCCTCACCTCTCCTCTCCTCTCCTCTCCTCTCCGCTCCTCTCCTCAGTTCAACTCAACACAACACAACACAACACAACACAACATTACTCAACTTCTACTCTACTCCCACTCCTACTGCCCCTACTCCCACCTACTCCTACTCGTACTCGTGCACTACCCCCACTCATACTCATACTCGTACTATATCCATAGTAACACTCATAACCGTACTCATACTCATACTCATACCCATGCTCTCTTACTCTACTCTACTCTACTCTACTCTACTCTACTCTACTCTACTCTACTCTACTCTACTCTACTCTACTCTACTCTACTCTACTCTACTCTACTCTACTCTACTCTACTCTACTCTACTCTACTCTACTCTACTCTACTCTACTCTACTCTACTCTACTCTACTCTACTCTTCTCTACTCTACTCTACTCTACTCTACTCTACTCTACTCTACTCTACTCTGCTCTACTCTCGTATTATGCTTTCCTCGCCACTCCTCGCCACTCATCTCCTCTACTCTCCTCTCCTTTCCTCTCCTCTCCTCTCCTCTCCTCTCCTCTCCTCTGTTCAATTCAACTCAACACAACACAACACAACACAACAACACTCAACTCCTACTCTACTCCCACTCCTGGTGCCCCTACTTCTACCTACTCCTACTCCTACTCGTGCACTACCCCCGCTCATACTCATACTCGTAATCATACTCATGCTCAGAATCATACTCATACTCATACTCATACTCATACTCATACTCATACTCATACTCATACTCATACTCATACTGATACTCATATTCATACTCATACCCATTCCTTTACCCATAGTCATACGCATACTCATACTCGTACTCATACTCATACTCATACTCATATTCGTACTCATGTTCATACTCATACTCGTCTCTACTCTGCTCACTCTACTCTCCGTTGCTCTACTCATCTGTGCTTCTCTAATATACTCTGCCCTGCAAAACCCTATTCTGCTCTGCTCTATTCTATTCTGCCCTGCTTTGAGTTGTATTAGAGTTGGACGATTGTTTGGACGCCGTTGTAGTAGCGGCAGGATGCCATTCGAATGCTAGAAGAAGCCATGCGGATGTTCTGCTCTACTCTATTCCGATTTTCTCTACTCAACTCTATTATACCCGGCTCTCTTTTACCACCTATCCTACTCTACTGAACTCTGCCCTGCCCTGTCCTATTATACCCTACCCCACTCTACCCTGCCCTACCCTACCTTACCCTAGAGCACAGTGGGGTAGTACCCCATTGTGCTCTACTCTACCCTACGCTAACCAACTCTACTCTACCCTACTCTACTCTGCT
>CAUYUJ010005699.1:0-12709 GCA_963575745.1 Prorocentrum cordatum | reverse complement strand
CGCCACGAGTGACTAGGGGCTGCAGGCTCCGCGCAACAGGGGCAGCCGGAGCCGAGCACGACAGGCGGCCCTGCGAGCGGCCGCGCCCCGCCGTTTGCCCGCGCACCACGGGCACCGCGCGGCGGCGCGACCGACCCAGCCGCGCCCCCACCGGCAGCATGCCGACAGATTCACCCCGCCACCGACGACTGGGCTCAAAGCCGTCCACAGCGGGACCCACCGCAGTTTCACACTGGGGCGACCGGCCGGGACCAGCGCCGGAAGCTCAACCCGCGGGCGCGCACCAGCCCGCAGAGCCGCGCCACCGCGGCCGCCACCGCACAGCCCACGAAGGGCGACCCAGCTCCACGCCCGCGCACGAGCGCCAGCCCGCCTCAGCACCGCGGCGCGGGCACCCTCGCGTCCTCAGGCGGCACCACCAATACCCCAGACCAAACGGGCAGCACCTGCAGCGGCATCACCATGGTCGATTATGCAGCGAGGCTCCACGACCCTGCGGCCGAACAAGAATTCGACGCCGTCGACACAAACCAGCTGCCGCCCTACGCGCCGCCGCCCGCCGACCCGCGCAGCCAGCAAAGCGCGCGCAGAGACACCATGCCGTGGTACGCCGAGGACACTGTCCCCCCGCCACAGCACCCTGCCGCGCCAGACAGAGCAGCTAAAGGCTTTACACAGCAGCAGCGGGCGATCTCGCCGAACCAGCACGTGGACATGGCCTGGGGCCGGCAACAACGCCAGCCCGCGCCCCAGTGGGCGGAACCGCCCGCCGTGCGCCCGCCAGCGCCCGTCCGCAGCGCACTGCTCTGGGCGCGCGACTGCCCCGACTACGAACGCTGGGTAATCGGGCAGGTGCAGTACTGGAGGCGCGCCGAGGCATCCCTGAGCGATGCGACACGCGCCTGGCGCGCCGGCCTCTTACAGCACGTCGAAGACGTGTTGCCGCCAACATACAACGGCCCGCTGCACAGGGAGCTGCTCCTGGCTTCCGGCCATGACGACACGGAGGTCATCGCCGACATCATGGCGGGCTTCCGCATGCGGGGCGTCCTCCCAGACACGCGGCTCTACGAGCACACCGACAGCGCAGATCTGCCTGACGCCGCCGAGCTGGACAGCGCTCTCGAGCTGGCACTGGGCAACAGAGATGCCGCACCTCGGGAAATGCTCCTGAACACTAAGCGGAAGCCAGACATGGCCGAGGTCCTCCGGGTCACCGAGGCCGAGCGCGTGTCGGGCAAGCTCGATGGGCCCTGGGAAGTATGGCTCGACCACACCGGCCAGGTGCGCTCCACCGTGCCGTTTGCCAGATGGTTACCAACGCGGCGCTTCCCGCGCGTCCAGAACCGCACGGCCACTTCATACGAGGTCCGGCCCATAGACGACGCCACGGCAAGCGGCCTGAACCTCGCAGCAGCCACCCAGGAGCGCATGAGGATGGCAGGCATCGCCTCTCTCCTCGACGCGGTCGCGTTCATAGCGGAGGAGTTCCACGAGTGGGGCGATGACGGCGTCCCCCTCATCGCAAAGGGCGACCACGCGCAGGCCTACCGACAATGGCCGGTACATCTAGATGACATTCCATTGCTGGTGTGCTTGGTCTGGGACGACACCGTGGGTCCAGAGGGCGGATTCCGCGCCTTCGCGCACAAGGCGCTCCCCTTCGGGGCCTTCGGAGCAGTCTGGGGGTACACGCGCGTCGCCGCCAGCGTGATTCACCCGCTCCGCCGCATCTTCAGCGTGCCCCAGAACGCGTATGTGGACGATTTCCACCGCGCCTCCCCGGCCAGGTGGGCCGCCCTGCACGAATGGGTGTTCCAGGAGCTGCACGCCATGCTCGGTATCCCGCTCAAGGACGGCAAGAAAAAGGGACCAGCGGCCGTGCTGGATCTGCTCGGACTGGACGTCATCTCCACCGGGCACTGGGCGGGACTGCGCCTCACCGTCAAGCGGCGCGACGACCTGGCCGCGGACGTGGACTCCGCGCTCCGCGCGCGCCGCCTCAGCAGGCGCGACGCGGCCCGACTCGGAGGACAGATGGGCTTCGCCACCACGGCAATGTTCGGCCGTATCGGCCGAGTATACGCCTCCAACGTGTCGGCGCACCGAGGCGGCTGGTCCGAACGCCTCGCTGACGCGCTGGCGTGGTGGAAGGCGCTGCTGCGCTGCCCGATATACCGCAGGCGCGTCCACGGCGACCAGCGGCCCGTCGTCCTCGGATGGGTCGACGGGTCATGGGACATGGACACCGGCACGGGGGCCATCGGGGGCATGCTGTTGTCCTCGCAACGCAGCGGCCGCAGCTTCTCGGCGCGCATCGCACCTGTGCGCGGAGCTGCTGAGGGTCGGCAAGAAGCAGCGAAACACACAGTCCGAGCTGCTCGCCGTACTGGTGCTGCTCCTCACCTGCCCCGACGAGCTCCGCGGGGCCCGGTTGATCCTCTTCGAGGACAACACGCCCGCGCTTGAAAACATCATCAGCGGCGCCGCCAACGACGATCACAGCAAGGACATCGTCGGAGCGATCTGGCTCCTGCTGGGAGTCCTCGGCGTAGAATTGTGGATCGAATGGGTCGCGTCCGAGAGCAACCCCGCGGACGCTTTCTCGCGACCTGGAGAACCGGAGAAGCAGGCCGAGGCAGCGGCACTGTCCCGGCGCTACAGCCTCAGTGCGGCAGAGCCGCGTTTCCCCGCCTCGTTCCGCATGGACGCCGGGGCTTGGGCAGCTGCCGTGGCGGCCGCCAAGGAGGACTGGGCGCGCAAAGACCGGCGACGCCGTGCCCTGACCGCGCTGCGCTTGGGCTCCGTGGACGCAGGCACCCTCGCGGCGCTCTTGGGCGCGATCACGTTCGACTCGGATGACAAGCAGGTCACGCTCGGGTGGCTCCGCACCCGCCACGCCGGCGTCGTGGCTGCCGCGACGCAGTACCACACTGAGCTGCTGCGCCTCTTGTGCGTTGCAGCGCGGCCGCACGCCCGCGCCCACGGCACCACTGCCGTGGCCCTGCGCCAGGGAACGCCGCCGCGAGCGCCGCCAGGGGCCGCGCGTTGCAACGCGGCCTGCATCGTTCGAGGAGTTGGCAGCCGAGGCTCTGCGACCATCGACTGGCTGCAGTCCGTGCCCACCCCAGAGACCGCGAAGCTGGACGCGAACGACGTCGTCGTTGGCTTCTACGCGGCCCCCATCGACGGCATAAAGGAGCGGGTCCGCTCTGCCCCGCTGCGCAAGCTCGGCCTGGACGTCGCGCGCGCGGGCCCTACCGCGCTGTCGCGGCTCGCCGACGCGCGCCGCTAGCTGGCGCCCCCCCCGGCTGGCTCGCTGGAGCAGCCGCCGCAGCGCCGCGCCTGGCAGGGCCGCGCCGACGCCCAACACGGCGAGCACCCTGGAGGCGCTAGAGGCTACATGTGGGGGGGGCGTTCGCTGCAACCAACGCAAAGGGGGGTTGTCCCCGTCCCCCGCCGTCCCCGGTTCGCATGTCTCCGCCCCGGGACCGAGCGGTTGCGGCGCACGCCCCCCCAACGGCAGCAGGGCGAGTCAGGGGTAGTTAGAGTGTAACGGCCAACACTACAGGTGGCAGGCGGCCCTCGCACTACCTGTGGGGGGGCGGGCCGGCCTGCGTATTTCGGGGACTCGACCATGTGATTCGGTGCCCCGTAGCGTGATTGTGTCGTGGCACCTCCCCCTTGACTTTGCCACTAAAAAATGCGCGCCCCCCTTCCCCTCTCCTCGCTCACCCGCTTTCCGCCTGGACACGTCCAAGGCCGCCGCCGCGGTGCTGCGCCGCGGGGCCTCGAGGCGTGCGGTGGGTATGGGACGCTGCCCGCCCTCCGGGGTGTCGGGCTGGGCCCGTAACCATCGCCGCCCGAGGGCCCGCGGTCGTGGCTCCGCGGGTCGGGGGAGGAGGATGTCTCTGGGCGGCGTGTGCGTCAGGGCCAAGGGGAAGTCAGGGGGTGCGCCGTCAGGTGGACCCCCCCTCCACTGCGCCCCCCGCGGCTGGTTTCGCTTGCCCCGGCTTTGGGTTGGGTCGGGCTGGGCGCGCGTGGCTGGCCGCGGGGGGCGCGCGGGGGGGGGGTGAGCCTAAACTAACACGACCCGAAAGCGGTCTGTCTCCTAAGCCGCGCCGAGGGCCGTGTGGGGGGGGGGCCCTTGGAATTTGAGGCCCGCCCGCCCGCGCCATTCCAGGGCGGCTTACCCCCCCTGTTAGCGGCAAACGGTGACAGCAAAGCATCGGGAATTCGTGGAGTCGGACCCCAGGAAGAGTCACCCCAAGTCTACAAGGCCTGGGCGGCCCACCCAAGGCTGGCACCCGGGCGGCACAGGGCAATCCAGACCTGGCCTTTCGGCCCGCGTCGGCGGCCGGCAAGCGGACCGAGCGCGTTCTCGGTCCCGCCGGCGGCGCGTCGCGGACGGTCGGAGTCCGTGGGCCCGCGGCGCGCCCCAGGCATTTAACCCAGGGCGGCCGTGAGTAATCTAAGCTGGCCTTTCGGCCCGCGGGGGCGGCCGGCAGGTGGGGCGAGCATGTCCTCGGTCCCGCCGGCGGCACCTCGCGGATGCTCCGTGGGCCCGCGGCGCGCGGTCGGCGGGATGCCAGTGCGTCCCGGCCGGCGCGCTGTCGCTGTGCGCATAAATTAACGAGGAGCCAGTGCGCCCTCAGCTGCGCACGCCAAGCAAGGCATGCCGTGCTGCCCCAGGCCAGACGGCCCAGGGCGGCTCGGGCCGGTCATGCAGGGCCAGCGTGCCCGCGCCGGCGGCCGGCTTGTGGACCGGGCACGTCCTTGGTCCCGCCGGCTCTCCGCGCCGAGGGCCAGTGTGTCCCGTGCGACGGTTCAAACACCGCGCGCCCGCCCCGCGGGGGGGCGGGCCGGCCTGCGTATTTCGGGGACTCGACCATGTGATTCGGTGCCCCGTGGCGTGATTGTGTCGTGGCACCTCCCCCTTAACTTTGCCACTAAAAGATGCGCGCCCCCCTTCCCCTCTCCTCGCTCACTCTCTTTCCGCTTGGACACGTCCAAGGCCGCCGCCGCGGTGCCGCGCCGCGGGGCCTCGAGGCGTGCGGTGGGTATGGGACGCTGCCCGCCCTCCGGGGTGTCGGGCTGGGCCCGTAACCATCGCCGCCCGAGGGCCCGCGGTCGTGGCTCCGCGGGTCGGGGAGGAGGATGTCTCTGGGCGGCGTGTGCGTCAGGGCCAAGGGGAAGTCAGGGGGTGCGCCGTCAGGTGGACCCCGCCTCCACTGCGCCCCCCGCGGCTGGCCCCCCCAGGAGGCAAGGGCAGTGAGCACCGGTGGCGAGGGAGGCCCGCGAGGAGGACGCCGACTGCAGCGGCGGCGGAGGCGGGCCCAGTGCGGTCGAGGAGGTGGAGCCAGCCGAGGAGAGGGCCGCCACCAGTGAGGGTGGGCCAGAGCCTGCTGGCAGGTCGAGGGCGCCGCTTGTGCCGACGGCCCAGGCAGGTATGTGATGGCCGGCGGCCCAGGCAGGTATTTGGTGGCAGGCATCGTGCAGGAGGCCTTCGGCTAAGTGGTCTGCACCTCCTGCGGGGCCTGTGCCAGGCGGAGGGCGGAGGGTTTGGCCGAGCGTGCCCAGGCTGGCCAGACGTCACGCCCAAGGCGGACCGAGTCAGGAGGCGCGCGGCCAAACGCACCTTGGGCGGGCTGCGCCCGAAAAAGAAGGAGCTGCTCGAGTGGGGGTGCCGCGTGATTAGAACAGTTTATGATTCTTCTTCAATCTTTTGCTGTCTGGCCGAGGCGTTCCTTGGACATATTCGTCCGTGCGATGGTGCTTTGACGTCGCGCGTGCGGTAAGTCTCAACAAAAACAAAGCCATGCGGATGCAGAGGGGCCATGTGAATAGCAGAGGACGCAATACGCAACAGAGGAAACCATGCGCGACAGAGGACGCTAGCAGAAGAAACCATGTGGACACAGACGAAACCGTGCGCAACAGAGGATGCGTGCAGGGGCAACACAGGAATCCATGCTGAGAGAAGGGGAAGTCGTTCGCAGTTGAGGAAGCCGTGCGCAGCAAAAGGACGCGAGTAGGAACACCGCGTGGGGGTGGGGGCGGGGGGACCAGTGGACCAGGTCTTCTGCATCGAGCTCGGACTCCGCTGCGTGAGCCAATCTGGATACGACGAGCGTTCCCTTTTCCTCGGCGGGTCGGCACCGGGCCTCCCGGCGCCCGTTCCCGGCGCGCGCAGCGCTCAAAGGTGCGGCGAGGGGGCTTGGAGGAGGAGGAGGAGGAGGAGGAGGAGGAGGAGGAGGAGGAGGAGGAGGAGGAGGAGGAGGAGGAGGGAGGAGGAGAGGAGGAGGCAGGAGGCGGAGGAGGAGGAGGAGGAGGAGGAATGTAGACCCCTCGCTCCCACATGTCCTCCGACGTTTCAAGTTGTGGGTTGATTGCAAGAGACTCTGCGGCCCCAGCACTTGTGATTCCCGTCCCGGGGGGGCAGGCAGTTCTGCGTCCTGGAGCCGTCTTTTGAGGTCCCGGGGGCCCGAGAGCGGCCTCCCGGGGGCCGAGCCGCAAGAGGCACGCCGCGATGGAAGAGAGCGTACCGTCGTGTCGTGTCGTGTCGTCTCTCTTGCGCCGCCAGAATTTGACCATATCCACTGCTGCTGGGTCGTGTTGCGAGGACTCGGGGAGCGGCGGATATGGATATCTGCCCGCTCACGCGGGCGGGCAGATATCCATATCCATTGCTCCTCGAGATTCCAGGGCACGACTCCGAAGCGGTGGATGTGGACATATTCTGGCGGTGGATCTCTGCACTCTGTCATGTGGCTCCTCCTTTCGGCTGTACAAACAGAATACAGTGCCGTTTTTAGTACATGCTCCGCGTGCGGATCATCTATTAAGCATGCAGGGATTTAGTACTAAAAACAACGAGGAGTTCATGCATGCATTTATATTCATACATTAGTCACGTATTAAAAACAATCCGATGTTTTTAAACATCCCATGTATGAAAAACACTGCCCTGTAATGCCAGACGGCTGTCGAAGTTGAGCCAGGGAGTCGGCGGGCAACCCTGCCGCAGGACCAGGCCCGTCCTCGCCCCAGGCGGCGGTGTTGGTGGCCACCACCGCCGCCCGGGGTGCGCAGGTTTCGTTGCTCTGCGTGATGCAGCTGCGCAGGGTGCCTTCTCGGAAGCGCCCCCAAAGGTGTACATCACCACGGACCCTGACGGCCCCCTCTGGGCTCCCCCACCCGCCGCGAGGCCGAATTTTTGGAAAGTAATGCGCCCTGCTCAGACACGTCGTGCCGTCGCCTCGCGCCCCCCCGCCGGGAGGCCTGGATGGAGCGAACCATGGCGGCCGGGATGGCCGACGTCGTCTCGTACAACACGCTGATCAAGGCGCATTTGCAGGTCGAGAACTTGTCGAAGGCGGCTCAGTCCTGACGTCCGCCCCCCTTGCCCGAGGAGGACGAGCGAGGAGGAGGAGGAGGAGGAGGAGGAGGAGGAGGAGGAGGAGGAGGAAAATGAGGAGGAGGTGGAGGAGGAGGAGCACGATGAGGAGGAGGAGGAGGAGGAGGAGGAAGGAGGAGGAGGAGGAAGAAGAGGAGGAGGAAAAGGAGGGAGGAGGAGGGAGGAGGAGGAGGGGAGGAGGAGGAGGAGGAGGATAAACACGCCTCCGCCCTTTTTCCTTTCGCTCCAATCCCTCGTCCCCCCTCGTGCCCCCTTCGTCTCCCCTCGGCAGCACCGCTCAACGATGTGCTGTGAACCGAACCTGCGGGTTGGGCCCTCTCCCATGTTTCTGTGCAAGCTTCGGCTTCAGCTGTGGGCGCACCGCGAAGCGGCTTCGGGCCAGCTCACCCAAGCCGTTTTTTGCTGATGTGCCCCCCCCCCCCCCCCCGCGCCGTCGTGGCGGCTCCCAGCCCCAGGGGGTCGCGGCGGGCGGCCTTCTGAGGGGCCAAGGGGCCAGGGGAGATTCAAAGACCTCCTCGCTCCTCCTCGCTCCTCCTCCTCGCTCCTCCTCCTCCTCCTCCTCTTCCTCCTCCTCCTCCTCCTCCTCCTCCTCCTCCTCCTCCTGTTCGCTCCTCCTCGCTTCTCCTCCTCGTCCTCCTCCTCCTCCTCCTCGCTTCTCCTCGCTTCTCCTCCTCTTCCTCCTCCCCCGGAGCTCGGGTGGACAAGGTCGAACCTGCCCGCGGCCCCTGCGCCGAGGAGAAGGAGGGGCTCGGTCGGATCCAGGCATGCGCGTGCTGTGCGCGCGTCGCCTTCGCAGGGGCGGCGCGCACGCTGAGAAGGTCTTCTTGCAGTATGGGGCGCCGTGGCGTGCTTGGCCTGGCCGTGCCGCTCTGGCAACAGCACGCTGCGGAGGGGCACACAGCACACACACACACACATTAGCACCCATCGGTCGTTGAAAGTTGTTTTTTGGGGGATTCCCAGATTCCAATCTACTTCAAGCGCCTTCCTACTTCAACAACGATCGAGTGGCTTCACCTTTTCCGTCCTCCCGAGGGGGCGGAAGGAACCCAATCTAATCTCAACGCCTTTCTATTTCATGTTTCTACCTACTGCTTCCGACCGATGGTAGGTCCTTCTGCGCCCCGAGGAGCGTTGATCTGTACGTTTCTGAAATCTTGGATCCTCTTTGTGTGTTCTTCGTGGACACGGTCGAGCACTCCTGGAGCCACCGGTCAGGACGGAATCCTGGATGGGTCCCGGGACCGATGTTGAGCGATCCATGCCTTCTGGTGTTGCCATTCGTTGGGGCAAGGGGTCCCAAGGAGCAAAGGCCCAAGACACAGTCAACATCGGCAGAAGGTTGAAAGCTCTGGCTGCTTCTGTGTTTCTGGAGGATCTGTTTCTGCTGGTCCAGGCCCCCTGCCTCTCAGGGGGCTGGGTCCTCGCTGGCCTTCATCAGCTCTTTCTCGCATCCTGAATCACAGGTCTGCCGTGCGCGCATGCACGCTTTGCAATCGGGACAGCCCAACGCTTTCGGCTGGACTGCCTGCCGCGTTGCGCAGCCTTGTCTTCTGTTGGAGTGGCAGCGTCATCCGCCCAGGCGATCAGCATCGTGAGACCCATCTCCCTTCGTCGTGGCAAAGTCCTGGCTCCGCTGTTCGACCCAATCCTCTGAAGGTGGGAGGAGGAGGAGGGGGAGGAGGAGGAGGAGGAGGAGGAGGAGGAGGAGGAGGAGGAGGAGGAGGAGGAGGAGGAGGAGGAGGAAGAGGAGGAGGAGGAGGAGGAGGAGGCGGAGGAGGAGGGTAGTTCTGACGGAATCGACGCCTATCTACAGTGGAGGCCCATGCCAAGGAACACCCTGCTTGCCTCCAGGGTGCCCTGGGTTTCCTGGGCTTCGATGGTTTTGCGATGGAAAGCGTGACGTTCCCGCACCAGAAATCGATGGACGTCCTGGGGTCTCAGGGTTGGGTTTCTTGTGGAAGGTTTCTTGTGGACTGGCCTCCACTGTATCTATGCACGTCGCAGCGTGCTTCACCTCGTGATCGGAGGTAGACTTCATGCAGTCTTGGTATTCCGCGGCGGCACGTCTGCTCTCGGCTGCGCGCGCGCGTGCCGCTTGGAGCTCTGTGCGTCGTGGGGGTCATGTGGGGATGTCTCAGCCTGGGGATGGGGCCGAGACCTCGGCGGCTAAGGTGAGTTCAACATCGCGAAATCCGAGGTTTGGGACCCTCTAAGGATTGAACATCAAGAACCATCGCCTGCCAGAAGATTTTGATGTCTTTGTTGTGCTCAGACCTGGGGCTCCTGGCTGTTCGCCGCGGATCGTCTTCCGATAGCCCTGGGGCCAGAAACGGCTCCCAGACGCCAACACGTTGAAAGCAGAGTCTTCTCCGGTGCTCGTGTGGTGGGCGCTACTTCAATGCTGGCATGAGGTATCCGGCCCAGACGCAGGGGTGTCCAGAGTCCGGCAAAACCCTCACAGCATTGAAGAACGCGTTTTTTGACAAGTGCCCGAATTATCGAGCGCTTCGATTTTGGACAGCGTCTCAATTTGTTATTGACGAGGCTTGTAGTCGTCCGGTTCTGTAGCCATGCCGGCTCAAGCCCTGCTCCCTGGCATTTTTTTTTTGATGTAGAGGCGTTGCCTTAGAGGGGCCTGTCGAGGGGGAACGCGGCCTCCCTTCTCAGAAGATCACCACCCACCAAACCACCCCAACCCAACCCGAAGGCTCAGATTTACCCTCGATTTCCAGAGGTGGGGGAGTCGGGAAACGTAGAAAAAACACATGTGGAACCCTTACCCCCCCCAACCCGAAATTGGGGTCTTCGGGTTGGGTTGGGGTGGTTTGGTGGGTAGTCACGAAGGTGAGCATCGTTTAACCGACCCCTGCGTACCCCCATCCCCATCCACATCCAGACCCCCATCAGCTCAGTCTCCAGCTGGGGATGCCCGTCGAAGCCCGAGGGCGACGGCTTGTGCCCCCATTGTGGGGCGGTAAGTCGGACAGTGGGCCCAGGCTGAAGTCGGCCGTGTCCCTCTACTGGAGGACTATTCAAAACTAGTCAAACAATAGTCTGGGTGACGATTTTCTGATTTTTTGTCGGTATATTTTTTGCATGTTTTTTTTGGCTATCTTTAATTTTTCGTCGAATCTCCCTGTAGGATGACATGCCCGACCTAACCCTACCCCCATCCCCATCCTCATCCAGGCCCCCACCATCTCAGCACCCCGCGTCGGGGATATGCCCCTCGAAGCCCGAAGGAGACGGCCTGTGCCCCCATCTTTGGGGGGGGTGTCAAGTCGGCCAGTGGGCCCCGGCCACGCCGTTGGGGATAGGGTGAAGTCGGGCGTGTCCCTCTACAGGAGGAATAACCCAAGATAGTCCAAAAATAGTCAGGGGATGTTTTTTTGAGCAATTTTTTTTCTGTTATTTTTTGAATATTTTCGGACTCTTTCTTGGTTTCCTTCCAACATCCGCCTGCAGGCGGACATGCCCGACCTACGGATAGGGGTCGGATCGACGATGCTCCGAGGAGCGCATAAGCATAACCCTCCTCGGAGCTCCGCGCGGACTTCTCTCGGACCGGCGCCGGGCGTGGCGCGCGGAGCGCGCCAGGGGCGGCGCCAGAGGTGCCGGCAGGATGCGCCTGGCAGGGAGGGCTACAGTGAGCGGCTTGAGTAAGGATCAATTTTCAAAAGGGGCTCGGTCGTTCCTTAAGGCTTGCATGCGTTACGTATCCTTCCTTATGCGTTTTTCATTATTTATCGTTCCTTATGTTTTTTCCTTGGAAAACAGGGGCTTCGTTCCTTATTTATCGCTCCTTAGGTCAGGCCGATGACTGTAGCTCCGATCTGAGAAATCCGCGCGGAGCTCCGAGAGTTTATTTTCATGCCGTCTGTGGCGCTTCTGTTCGTGAAGGCCAGCACGAGTGCTTGCACACGACGCCACGGCAGCTGCATGAGCTGGTCGCACTGGGCGCGGGGATGAGGCTGCCGGCGGCCTCGGACCCTGATTCGCCTGCCAGAGGCAATCGTCGTGAAGAAAAGGGGTCCTAAAAGAAAAGGGTTCCGAGTTTGAGCCAGCCGGGAGGCTGAGATGGCCTAGCAGCGCTGGTTCTGGCCAGCAGAAAGGGGGGGAGAAAGGGCCCCCTCGTCGCCACTGCTGGAAGCTGCTCGAGAAGCTGGTCAGCTTCGACCCCAGAAAGGGTCCAGGGACCGATTTCGAGCGGATTGGCGCTCGTCCCCCGTAGGCCGATTTCCTCGGGGCCCATCCAGGGCTGACCCCCCAGCTGCTTCCAAGTTCTGAGGCTTCTCGCCGTCTTTCGAGTAGGGGATGGACTACGTCATTGATTTATTCCAGATTTGTTTCTTCAGTCATCAGCGAAAAATGCGAAGACTGTTTCGTTGACCTGCCAACATGCTGCGTCTATCTTTTCGTATGTTCGACGAGAGTGATGAATATCGCCCGCCGTCGATGGCACCATGCACGTTTTGAGTGTTGCTCGAGGGGGCTCCTGGAACGCTTCCTGTTGACTCGACCGAGCTCTGTTGCCGATGCGCCGTCCAGGCGCCTGGTTTCTCTGTCTGCCTGTCTATTCGACGCGGATTTCTCATATCAGCGCTGGACCCCGTTTCCTGGCGCGCGGAGCGCGCCAGGGGCGGCCAGGGGGGTCCCAGCGCTTATCCAAGGAGTCCGCGCGGACCTCTGAGTTTTCATGTTTCTGTCATCTTTTGTTCCCCCATTCGTAGAGTCGACGAATACATCAATTTTGGGGCAAATCACTGCTGCAGTCGATCCCCTGCTTGGGTCTTCGGGCCCGTCCACGGCGGCTCGGGATGGGACGCTGGTCCTTCGGGCATCCTCTGGGGTCCAGGGCCCGTTGCCACCGCAGAATATCAATGCTATTAAATCGGGCGTGTCCCTCTACAGGAGAAAGGGTCAAACATAGTAAAACATAATATGGGGATGGTTTTCATTTGTTCGATGTTTTTTTTCCACCACCCGCCTCTAGGGTGACATGCCTGACCTAACCCAATCGCTGCGTTACTCCAACATACTACTACTACTACTATGATTATTTCTACTACTAATACAGCTACAACTACTACGACTACGACGACGGCTACTACTACTATTGCCACTACCTCTTCTCCTACTACTACTACGACTACGATTACGACGATTATTACGTCAACAACTACTACTACGACAACTACTACCACGACCACTACTATTACTCTCACTACTACTACTACTACTGCTACTACTACTACTACTACTACTACTACTACTACTACTACTACTACT